>JAQZBX010008844.1:0-47283 GCA_029593785.1 Cabassous unicinctus | reverse complement strand
CTCTATCTAGCATGTAGGTTATCTGAAAAATATATTTCAAGCCCCATACATTTTATGCCCCCATTTAATTCAAATACAATCTAGGTCCAACAGCTTACCCCTATGTCACTCAGATATGTTGCACTCTTTTATGATATTCAATCCTCTATGAGAATGGAGTTGTAAGACCATTCTTTCAAGATGGTGGCAAGTTGCAACCCCAGAAAAAGACAGTGTAGTAATATACCAAGCTGCACACCCTGTTGCTACATTTCCCTCCTCCACCACTGAGTCTAGTTTTCTTTCCTCTCTTACAGAAATTCCGGATAGTGTTCTTTTTGAGAGCCACAGATTTTCACACTCAAGAACTCTGAGCCCTTATGTGCATTTTTCCTGTTGAGAGTGTTTGTCGCAATTATCTCAGTTATCACTTGGCATGGAAATACCAAAGAAGCTCTGATGAATATCCTGATGTGGTATAGGGCCTAAAATTAATATTATGTACTATCTTGACAGCTCGGGAAAACCTGGAGGGTCCTCAATGGCCTAACCACAAATTCCCCTGCCCATTCTGCTCCGGTAGATAAGGTCCTCTAGCAAAATAACCCTCCTCAACATGGAACCAACACAATGTCTGCTTATGCCTCAGCAGTGGACTTCAGTTGCCTGCCAAATTGCAGAATTTTTCAAACAAGCCTATCACATCCATCTGTGAGAACCAGGGGTCATCTTACCTCTTGTTTCTACAAAACTGCCTCTATTTACGCTGCCTCCTAGTGCAGCACTCAGATAGTCCTGCATGGGGTGCAGTGTCCTCCTCCTCCAAGGCCATGAGTATATTTGACTAATAAACTGCTGTTGACCTCATCTGTCCACTGTCAGGTGTCCAGTGTTCAGTCATCCCCAGAGCTCTAGGGTAGAATCTCTCCCTCTCCAAAGGGGTCAAGAGAAGGCAATCAAAATGCCTGGGTTCCAGACATACTTCTCCACACGCATATTGTGCAGTAGCTACTAAATCCACATGGTAATCAGAGACAATTATCCTGGCAGGTACAGTAGCTCCTTTATTTTCCTGCTTGTCAAATGACATGAAGAGCCCCAAGTGTATAGCTATAGCTAGCAGTTCAAGAAAAAACCTTTAATACGCCTCAACATAAGTGTTCAACAACTCCCTACTCCCTCCACCATACTGGACCTCTAGCTCAATAGAGCTTAAGGTTGTGGTAGCAGAATAAATTCCACAAACGAGTCCCTAGTCATTTCTACTTCCTGCCCTGTTTCCTTAATCCTGTTCTAGCTATCAATGTTTGGCTATTGGTTCAGTACATATACTTCATCTTAGTGGACTGAAACTCAACCCTGCAAGGTTTTGTTGTTGAGCTGGCACCTTAGCTGAGCCTTTGACATGCAGTTTCACTGTTATCTGGGTAGCTGTGTAAATGGTCAGAGAAGTAAATCTCATGATTATTGTTCCACTGTATGCTTTTATAGTAATGTGAGTCCCTTAATCTGAGGACTGCTACCTGTGATACCATGATAATGGGTTGGGCTGTTGTTTGAAGGTGTGAACAAAGGTATTCGACCAGTGAAGACTGAGCCTTCAACATGTCACTCTATTCTACCTGGCAGCTGCTTCTAGATAAAATGCATTCTTCTAGTCTTTGAAGTGGCACTAATATTTGCAATTCTTCCAGGTTGAAGTATTGCTTTTTGCTTAGCCTTTCTTGGCTAGGATGGTGAGAGGGTTTCAGTGCTTGCATTTGGCTCTTCTTGCAGTAATGTCCAAAGGTTTGTTAGCCAGGAAATCAATGTGAATGTTCTATCTAAATATAAATGGATAGATAGGTAGTTGAGTAGATAGATGGATAGATAGATAGGATAGATAGGTGTGACAGTTTGAAATTCTTTTATGAATCCCCAAAAGAGAAAGAGTAATTTTTTAACTAATCCATCCTGGTGAGTATAAGACCCATTTGATTGGATGACATCAGTGAGGACTGACTCAGGTTGAGTCTCCGCCCTCTTGCTGGAGCTGATAAAAACAGAGGCGATAAAACGATAGTCACCACTAAACTTCTTAAAGATGCCAGTTCTTCCTCACAGGTACTCTCCTTATTGCCCTGGCAAAGACAGAATCCTCAGGACCTCTGGGGAAAATAGTTAGGTTGTGGGTTATCAGGTCTTACATAATAAATTGCATTTCACCTTTTACCTCTTAACTCCCAAATTGTATATTCCATATTACTGGCCTCAGAGGTTCTTCTCGGACAATCTTATGTTAAATAGCCCCACCTTCTTTATCATATCCTCCTTTAGCACACTTCAGGAGAATCCAGAAATAAGAATCATCTGTGAACCAGAATTGGTATAGTTTTAAGCTCCTGGTAGACATTTTGCTCTCTCAGCTCAACAAAGCACTTACTGCATATAAGGAGAAAATGTTAGAGCTTTCTAATGACCATTAATTGTAAAAAAAATAAATTAGAATATTTTTCCTGTAAAGAAATATTCTTTTGGGTTCCTAAGTCCCGAAGATATGGTAATACAGAAGATAGGCAATGTTCCTGTCATTGAGATAATAGCATTTGGTGGGGAACTAGACAATACTCAACTAATCAGCTAACTTAGTGATTTCTTATGCAGGAATGCCAACTTGTCATGGAGACATCCTCATAAAAGAGAAGTTTTAGTAAGGATTTAGCAAAATACTTTCCCTTTTTACCAGGGAAAAATGTCAGGGAACAATGCCATTAGAAAGAACAAGCTGTGCCATGACTATTTTCTCCTATATGCAAATAGTTTTCATGCTTCCCTTTGTTTATGAATTTAATTGAATAGGAAGGAGTGCCTGTACATATGTTCTTCACCTTACATGGAAATGATCAAATTACTGATGTTTCAAAAAATTTTTTGAAATTTACAATCCTTTATGATGAACATCCTCCTCCCCTTACCGTTTACCATACTGATTATGCTTGTCAAGGGCAAGCGAATTAGAATTCAGAATGTGTCTTTAATGGGATCTTCTAATCATCTACTTAGGTAGATTGATTAGAAATTCATATGTGCTTTGTAAATTCCAGAAAGCCATAAATGAAAAAGCAAACAAATAAGTATAGAAGGTTTTCTACAAAATCCTGTTGTATCGTCTTAGGACAAGGAGATACGCTATTAATAAGATCAGAGCAGACAAAGTTTCTTAGTTTTGGAAAACAAACCTTTTTTAAAAAATAATTTACTTGCTAATAGTGGCAATTGGCTAAAATAAAATCCTTGAAAGAATAAGCTTACAGTAATATTTTTGAAAAATGCTACACCATATTTTTAACATTCTTTGGTAAATTGCTTAGTATAGAACTGTGGTGGATCGAACTGTGTACCCCAGTTTGGACATGTTCTTGGTCTTGGTCCATATTTTGGTGTATGTTGGCTTATTATAAATCAGATTTCTTCAGGATACTTCTTCAGTAGCAAGATGCTACTGAATCAGGTTGGGCTTTAATCAGGATAACTGGAGCCTTTTATAAGCAGAGTGAAAGGCAGAAAGAGAGAGAAGCCATGGATAGCAGCAGATACTGGAAGTCAAAGAAACTCAGAAGAGAAAGAAGGTGCTGCCATGTGCATTGCCATGTGATGGAAAAGCCAAGGAATTCTAAAGACTGCTGGCCAGCCAGTAGATACTGAGCCCAGGAGGAAGCAAGCCTTCTAACCTCTGAAACTGTGAGCTAATAAATCATGTTGTTAAGCCTACCCATTGTATGGTATTTGTTTTAGCAGCTGAGAAACTATAACAAGACCTAAGTTATTATTTTACACAGCCATTTCCTTTCAAGTTGTGTTATTTTAAAAAGATGTATACTCCTTTCCTTCTTGATACATTTGAAGCAGGGTTGTTAAGATTTATATATTAATTTTACCTCAAGAGATATTTATTTATTCATGAAATATTTTATAATAGATGAGTAGATGAACAGTTGTCAGCAGCCAGTCAAGAGAATAGAATACCAGGCAAGGCTAGGGTATGTACAAGGGCTTTGTTGCTGAGTGACATGGATTTGGTTGGTTTATGGTTAGTCCAAGTGTTTCTAGTTTGGTAAAATTAATTTTCATATTCCAAAAGCCTTCATCACAGTTTTGGACAAGGAAGATGCTCACCATGCAGCTCCAGAGACTAAGGAGAGAATGTTCTTAAACACAAGTGTGGGGATGGTGGTGGGGCCGGGAGGCGGGCTTGGCAGCCAAGGGCAGTGTCCCTCTCCCGCCTGAATCAAAATTAGGGATGGATAGTGGAATTCACCTGCCTTAGAGACCTACCAAGCTGAAGATTTCCAAGTCTGTAATATCTGCTGGTAAAAGAACACTAATTTACAAATATAACCTAAAAACAAGACAAAGGAAACAGACAATTAAATGATAGATTCAGTGGCACAGAAAGTCACCAGAGGTTCTTCCAGTGTTAATAACTTCCCTTCCTAGCAGGGTTGTCCTCTAGGCATGACCCTGTGTTATAAATAATCCAGAATAGGACATTTTCACCCTTATATGTGAATGCTAAAATATGATATACAAATAAGTTGGTATTGTTATCTGTTGCAATATTGTTTCAGTAGTAAATAGTTTTTATTTTATGTAATAAATACGTAAATCCATGGTAAATAAACAAAAGAAATCTGGGATCCTAGTGAACTACATATTGCAAAAATTTTCTTCATTGACCTTTTATTCCTAACAAATTGTTCTTCAATTTCCTGGTTTTCAATAAAGAGCCACAGAAAGTTACTGTCAAGTGCATTTTGAGTTCCAACATAATATTTGAAAAAGTCTGTGGTCGTAGTAGCATAAAGAACTTTCACAGAAGAAATGTTGGGTGATGAGTTTGTAGTTTTGTATGATTCTGTTGGTCTATGACATAGATGGACACTTACCACCACTATTTGCACTATATTCATCAAAGAGAACGAAGGAACTGGCACTAGGGAAATATATTATTTCATTTCCTGACATCCTGAGATATTTTAATGATTAATAGATGGAGCTTTGAAATGCAAAACAATTGCATTCAAGTCAGTACATAAAAACAAGTTAAAATTTCCTTTTATCAAAATGTGAGGCTAGGTTGGCCCAATTTTTTTTTTAATTAGTTTTTTTGGTAGCCAAACATCAAAAATAATTTTCTGTATTTGTTGCCTTTACAATAAGGTGCTATATCAGTTTAATAGTTGGGAATGATATGCACTGGTAGTAATTTGATGAATTACATGATTATAGTTAAAATGAACAATTTCATCGTGCTTGAATTAGTAATGGTACTGTGATTTGGCAAGTACTCTTGCAGCATTCTCTAACTCATCACTTCAGAAGACAGACTTATATAGTCCATCCATTGTCTTAGAAAATGCAGGACTGCTAGACAGTTTAAAAAACAGAAAGGGCAGGAGAAATGTGTCAGTTCTAGAAAGTAATGTAAGCACAGATTTTCATAGCATCATTGCTTGATTACATTACCTCTTAACTGCTCATTTTAATCTCCTGGTAAGTCACAGTAAGTCAGAAAATAAAGAGGAAGTTTCTGAACATTTCCTTGTTTGCCAATTTAATTTAAAGTATTGTACACCCCAATGTACTCCTGGGACACAGAAAGAGTATGTGAATGTGTATTATTTTACATCCATATTTAAGAGGATTAGGAAGGATAGTATATAATCAATGCAACATTCATTTGGGTAGCAATCAAGTAAAACACACACACAGAGCTGAATATTACATAGTTTCAGTCATAAAGAGTATAAACTATGAATTGATTTAATATATTCATAACTAAGTGCTTTCCTTTAATGTAACTAGCAATTTGTTTCACAAAAATTATTCTCATTTTCTTTAAAAATCTAACATGCCTGGATACATTTTCTTAAAAGATACATATTAAGGCAGACTTTTAAGGATTTATGCTTATGCCCTACATTCTAAATCAGAAATAGTAAAAATGAACAGTGTAGCCTTTTTTGAAAGCAATATTTGAACATAAAGCTCAGTCACAAATAGATTATTCACCTTCTAAAAACAGTATGCAAATATTTTAATAAAGATTACTATAATGTAGGTACACAGAGTGAACATTCAAAACAAACCTTCACTAATCAGTCATGTGTTTCTTGCTGATGTTATACTGACATGTTTTATGTGATATGTAGTTTTTTTTTTTTAAGAGATAGGAATGGCATAAAATTAAGCATTTATTCTTCCAATGTTTTCTTCTCTTTTTGGTAATCTCAAAATGCATGCATTTTCTGAAATGTTTTATTTATAATTATTTCCATAGTATAAATAGGACAAAATCTTTTATACATTAGATAGTAGAGTATTTCAAAACTGGTATAATTATTCATGTTATCTTTTTTTCTTCTAATGGTCTTTAATGAGATTATTAGGTCTTTAATATGGGTTGTGAAGATTTGAATTATAAAGTAAAACTACAAAAAACAAACTTGATTTCACTTTTATCAAATAGATTTATTCAAACAGTGATTTTATGGCATCCTATGCAAAACTGACAATGTTTCTGGACACTGTCCTTAGAAGGCCATAAGGAACTAGCAAAAAGAGAAAGGTGATGTGATAATCGTTTGGTTAATTTTTTCACCTTAAGCAAATTGGTTGCTTCAGACCTTAGAGCTGTATGCAGTGTCTCAGGACACAGAAGCTGATATTTGTTAGAGCTCTGCTTCCCAAATTAGAATAAAACAATTTTGAAGTTAAAAACAAAAACAAAAGCCAAAGCAAACAGTGCTAAATGTTCTTGGAGCATCAGTTTATTTGAGGGAAAACGGGTTTGTGCTCTTAAAATATTGTTTTTCTCCCAAAATATAAGTATTATCAAGTGAATTTCACCTTTCTATGACAGACAAGCTTGTGTCTTTTAAGGAGCTTAGAGGGCAAGTAATATTTGAGGTCAGTGAGTGATTGGAAATGCTGTTCTGTGGTTCTTGAGTACTTGAAGGTATAAGCAAAGCACTCACATTCCCCAACCAGGGCATATTGCCTTGGCAGGAAGGGATTGTGCTAATATTAGTGCTTCACAGACTGGTAAAAATTAGTGAGTCCTTAAAGGCCTTGCAGAGACAGCTTAAAACAAACAAACAAACAAACGTGTTTTGTTTGTAAATACGTTTGCTTTTTATATTCTATTGCTAAAAACCAAATGATTTTCACCAATTAGTTCAAATTCCTGCTTACCTTGTTTTGTTTTACTGTCCTTTGCTGCATTTCCTGCTGCTTTGAGCTACTGCTGATATATAAGTCCTTAAAATTCTGGGTGTGGAGACTCTCCCTTCCTGAAATGGCAACTTGGAAAATAAATGAGCAACTTCTCTCTGAGGAATCTAGAAATGGGGAGAGGGATATGTTTTTAATGTGCTAGAAAACATCAGAGAGCTAAAAGTGAGGAAGTTACAAAGCCCAAAATCCCAGAGGAGATGGAAATCCACAGAGGTGAGCCTGGCATTTGGGATGTTTTTCTCCCAGAGGTCTTTGCAAAATCCCAGAAGGTGGCTGAAGACTGAATAGTTCTTTTGGCATCCTTTCATGTCTAGTGGCCACAGTTTGAAATACTGGGCTCACAAGGATAGTGACCACAGAATATACCCTTAACCTTTGAATCAGGACACAGGAGGGCTCCTCCTCCCCAAAGTAAAGGTAAACTGGCAGCAAATGGGGCCTCACACCAAATTAAGTCAGTTTCCAGTCATTTCAGTGGCCTGAAAAATGTGTACAACTCAAATTGGTTGGCAATTTCTCTTAGGGACCTAACAAAAGGAAAATGATAGCCTATGCTTCGAATAAGATCTATAAATAAGTTATCAAATACAGTGTCAAACACCACATGTAAGAAAACCAAAGAAAGGAAGAAATATGAACAAGACTAACAGAAGAAAGGAAAAAGTTGGAACTGAGCCCCAGGGGCTGTTGTTATTGGACCTATCAAACAGAAACTTTTAGGAAAAAAAAATGCTTGTTATGCTTAAGGTCATTTAAAAAGCACGTAAGATTGAGAATCTTGGCAGATAATTAGAAATTCTTAAAAACAGTTAGAAGACTTAAATAGAAACAAATATAAATTCTAGAATTGTTCACTGCAAAAATCAAGATTCAAATGTTTATGGAGAGCGTTAACAGTATATTAAATGTGAATAAAAGAGAACTAGAAAAGTGTAAAAGAGATCAGCAAAAATATCAAGAGTGGGTTCTGGAGAGATGAAAGAAAATATAGAAAAAAGGGTAAGAGACAGAGGGTAGAATGATAAGTTATAGCTTACATTTATTTGGAGTCCATGTTCTAAGTGATGACAGCTAAGAATTTTCCAAAACATTTTTAAAAACAATCCGTAAATTTAAGGAATCATGCAAATCCCAAGCAAGATCCTAAACAGTAACTCAGATTTAGAAAATTCATAGGACAACTGCTAAAACAAAACAAAAGATAAAGAGAAAATCTTAAAGGCCTTCAGAGGAAAAAAGAGAGAGATGATGTAAATGGAGCAAGATAAAGAATTACAGATGACTTCTAAACAGAAATAATGGAAACCAGAAGAAAATATTTTCAACGTGATGAAGGAAGATAACAACCAACTACCAATTTTTAAGGCCAGTGAAGATATACATCCGCAATCAAGATGAAATAAAGATTTTTTTTAGACAAATAAAACTGAAAAATGAAGAGGGAAGGGAAATAATAAACTGAATATTTGACTCTCCTTATGAAGATTTCAATAGGTACAAGCAGTATGAAAGAAAGTAGTGATTGTTCTGAGTCAAGCATAAGGGTATAGAGGATTTCTAAAATGTATGTATTTATCTTCTGTGGGTCCACTTATTTTAGTCACTTAAAATAAATTAGAATATGGAAAAAAGATAATTTAGAGTGAGATATCAGAAATCTGTTATGTAAACATACATTTAGGTTGAAACTTAAAGGATGAGTTTGCCAGGTAGATGATATGACAGCTTTAATGTTGGCCTGTCAGGTGGCAGGGCTGATATACTGGGGTCATGATTCCTGCCCTGACATATTTGATATTATAAATCACAGACAGGGCAGCCGACATCCTCCACAGCATCTATTACACTTGTTTAATGCCTACCATCAACAAACTAGCCTGCTGGACTGCCAACAGGAGTGCGAAGGGAGCAAACAAAGATGAAATCCTGTCTCTACCTTCAGAAGAGCTTTGTATCTGGTGAGACCGGGTTGGCTTGACAGTCATCCATAAATAATACATAGCTGTGAACAAACTTGTATGGAGTAAATGATGAATGTGGACCAAGCATGGCGGCCAAGAGCTTTCCAGTTGGAACCTTTTTGTGAGAATGGGCTTTATTTGAGGTACTCCCTCGCATATTTAAATCTTGCACACCTGTGTGTGTGTATATATATATTGTTCATGGGTAAATTTATTTATTTAGTCATTAATCCATTCAATAATGTTTGATTTTCAAGGACATTGTTAGGTGATAGGGAGTGAGACATAGATACTACATAAAAGTTTTACTCATGTTAGTTACTTACTAGGCTCTGTGCACCTCTTTGATTAATATTACAGTGAGCTGTATAAATACAGACTGCTATTTTTTGAGAGTAGAAAATTAATGTCATTTTTTTCTGGTTTTCAGATATAATACATGTCCTGTAGTCCCAACAACCACGGATCAACTGAGTGAACCATCTGTGGGACCTTATGTCAGTGTATCTAAATTAACAGATCAAGTTATGAGACCTTAAATTACTCCCTTAAATATAATGTTTGCAGTTTTTCAGATTCAAAGTAATTGGAAAAAACTTACTCTTGTTAATGGTGGAGGCATGAAGAAAAGCCAAATCTTCCTCTATACAGATTCTTTCCACAAATGAATCAAAACAATCTAAAACTACATTAACTGCTGGGTTATAAAGTATATTTTAATCTAATGAACTCCGTGCCTATGTCTTAAATTTATAAGTTAATTTGTCCACTGTCTGAGGTAAATAATTGTGACCAGATTACACATTGTTTTAATTCTAAATGATTAGTATTTATTAATTTTTTTAATCCGAATACTAATACACATTCACTGAGGAGAAAAAATTAAAAAAAATACCAAAAACAAAAGAGTTTAATTTTAAAAATAATGATTGCCCACCAGAGATGAATTTAACATATTTTTTTTTACCAATGTATGTGTGAGTGTATTTATGAAAATGGGATCATATTTGTAATGTAGATAATGCCTCATAAGGCTGATCATATGGCAGAGTGCCTGGTACACTACACGTGCTCAATAATGTAGCTACTATATGTTGGTATTTGCAGTGTTGAAACATGCTTTTATCACTAGACTTCACATAATGAATATTTGCTGTCAACAGATATTCATTTATAACTCCTTTGTAAAATATATTATTGGACCATATTTATTTGTATGGATAAATCTAATTTTCCTTATTGCTGGAAACAAATTATTTCTAAGTTTTTTATATAGCAGACAGCAATGAGGCACACATCCTTGCTGTTGATCTTTTTTAAAAAAAAAAATCCTGTTATGCTTTATCATTTTTAGCATGATAACCTGCATCTATGACATATTGCAATCTACTATAATCTAAAATTTTACCATTTCCCAAACAAATCAAGAACCTCACATAAATTTCAGTTTGCCTTGCTTCCACCCTTTGTGCTATTATAGTCATACATTTTACTTTTACACATTTTATATGTCCTACAAGATATTGTTACATTGTGTGCCACTTATCAACCTATTGTCTCTCCGCTAAAATTTCCCTTCACTGCCTTGTTTGTTGGAGCTGGATCCTGTAAACATTTCACCAGTTGGCACAATGTTAGGCTTTGCATTAGAGGGGGCTGGATGCAGGGCAGAGAAGGCAAGGGGCTTCTCTTCCTGCTTCTGAGTGCTTTTGTCCTTGCTTTTAATGGCAATGTTTCCAATGTCATATGGAATAGTGCCCAGTGGTCTCAGGTTTCACAGTTTCACCAGAAATTGGGGGCGGGGTCCAGGGGCTTCTTACTCACCAGACCCAGTCCACTGACTGAACAAGCTCTGGCACATGGCAGCACCTTGAACTTCTTCACCATCCAGTGGGCGACAACCACACCCTCTCCAACAAGACCTGAATCTCAGCCTGATGGTGGTGAGAGGGGGCAGGGTTTCTTCCAAGTTAAGGAATAATCTGGGCAGTCTTTCTCAGACTTAGAGGTCGAAGGGTCTCCCAACATTTTCCATTCCTATATTGTGTAGAGTTCTCTTAACTTCTTTTAGTTAACTACCTTTAACTAATTGATATTTCTTAATATTAAAATCTACCTGTTCAAAATTTTGGTATGTTTCTGTCTCCTGACCAGAACCTGACAAATATTGCAATATAAATATGATATATATTGTAATTTTAAATAATCAATATATACTTCCATTCACTCATACATTTACCATTTCTGGTGCATTTCATTCCAACCTGAAGCTCTGACCTTCCACATGAATTCATATTTCTTCCCTGTGAATATATCTGTTTTGTATTTCTTGGGGCACAAGTCTGACGGTGAAAATTATTTCCCATTTTTATTTTTTATCTGAAATATTTATTTCTACCTTCATTTTCAAAGAATATTTCCAGTGGATATCCTCTTTGGGAGTAGTAGCTTCTTTTTTTCGATCAACATTTTAAATATTTCACTCCATTGTATTCTAGTTCTCAAACATTGGTTTGTACTTTGCCATCAGTATTGTGCTTCAGTTAAAGTAATATGACAACCCTCTGGCTACTTATCATTGTATTTCATTTTCAGCAATTTAACTATGAATTGCCTGTGGGTAGTTTTCTTTGTATTTACTCTGTGGTCTTCACATATTGTTTCTGTGCCATCTCTTTCTCCTCTCATTCTTGAGTCTAATTAAAAGTTTGTTAGTACTTTTGCTTAAGTTCCATCTACTATTTTCATGTATTCTGATTTTTTCTAAGTTCAATAATCCTTTCTTCTGCTGAGTATACTCTGTTGTTAAATCTATCCAATGAGATTTCCATCACCAAACTAGGAAGAAGTTTCTTAGTATTTCTTTATAATTAAGGTAGAATCTGTACACAAGTTTACAATTCAAAGGCTAGTGACAAATGTGTACACCTGGGTATCAATAACATAATCAAGATAAAGCTCTTTTCCACTATGTCAGAAATTTCCTTTCCATCCACTTCCAGGCAAGTCATACCCCCTCTAAGTGAACATTCTTCTCATTTCTGTAACCATAGATTAGTTCTCTCTGATCTTGAATGTCATATAAATGGAATCACAGTATTGTACTCTTCTGTGTCTAGGTGCTTTCATTCAACATGTAATGGTATTTTTAATAGAATTATCCATGTTGTTGCTTGTAGCAGTAATTATTATCGCTATGATGATGATGATGATGATGATATGGTATTTATCCATTGTATGAATATACCACAATTTAATAATCCATGCTCCTGTGCATGGACATTTACGTTCTTTCCAGTTTGAGTATATTATATATAAAGCTGCTATTCAAATATGCTTGTGCAGGATTGTTTTTCTTGTATATGTGTGTTTTGTTTCATTTATCTTGGGAAAATACTTAGGAGTGGACTATCTAGATCATATGGTCGGTTTATGTTTAAGTTTATAAGAAACTTAGTTTCCTAAAGTGGTTGTACCAATTCATACTCCACAATAATTTATGAGAGTACCAGTGGCTCCACATTTTTATCAAGATTTCATTTAACATTAACATTCATTTAATTGTCATTTAACAATTCCAGAGAGTACTTGTGTCGTGTTGTCATTTAATTCATATTTCCCTGATAACTAAGATGCTGATCATTTTTCATGTACTTATTAGCCAATCATCTGCCTTCCTTTTAGAAGCTTCTGAAGAATTTTGCCCATTATTTTAGCTGTTTTTCTCTTTAGTACTTATTAAGGAAGTTGTTTATGTAGTCTAAATATAAATCCTTTTTCAGATATGATAAATAAAATCTAGTAGGCCCAACATGGGAGCATCCATACTAAGCCTCAGGTCAGCAAAACCAAAATACTAATTTCTATTTCCTGTAAATTCCTGGCTTGCCCAGAAAATCAAATTAAAATACAGCCAATCAGTTGTTGACAGTTAACTTCCTCATTCCTAAGCAACCAACTGTTCCCCACTTTTAAGACTCTCCTAAGTAAAATGGAAACTTAATGTCAGCCAATCAGAACATTTCCTCACTTGTTTTTGCATTTGCCCTACATGAGCTTCCGCTTTCCAGCTCCCTTCTACTTTCCGAATGGGTTGCTGCCTGAATCATGAATCGCTCAATAAAACTGTGAGATCCTAAATTGTATGAAAAGTTTTTTTTTTCTTTTATCAGATACATATTTCTCTCAGTCTTTGACTTGCTTCTTTATTTTCCTAATGGTGTCTATTCATAAAGAGAAGTTTTTTAAATTTTGATAAAATACACATATCCATTTTCTTTTATGGTTTCTATACTCCTGTTTTCTTCCAAAATCTTTATAGTCTTTGTTGTTATATTTTTCACCTATTTCAAATCCAAGTTTTTGGAATGGTGTGAGGTATGGGTAAAAAATTTGTTTTGTTTTTGTTTTCCCATATGTTTATCTAGTTATTCTGAAATTGTTTTTGAAGAACTTTCCTTTATGTGTGTATTACTTCAGCCCTTTCTTTAAAATCAATTTAGAATGTGTCTATTTCTGGACTCTCTATTCTGACTCTTTGATCTATTTATCTATCATTACATATGTTGAGGTTTTTATTGGGATTGCATCACTTATGGAATATTGACATGTTAATATAGAGACTTTAAAACGTGTCTCAAGTATTACTCTGTCTAATAAGACTTCCCTGACCCTTGTACTTTACCCTCTGCTCAGTTAAGTGATCTTCATTTGTGCCTTCATAAATAGAAATTACATATTTATACAATTCATTTACTTATGGAAGTTCTACTTGATCATAGATCACATTTATTCATTTGTATATCTTGAGCTCCTAGAAAAAAGAAGCTGCCCTCAAAATAGTACTCTTTATGTAATTATTGGAATTAAATTGTCTTGTTCAGGTAATATTTTTGAGGTATTAAGTTAAAATACAGTTTTATGTTGTTAGTTTTGGGGGAGAGTTTGATTATATATCTATATACTGGGACTTATCTTAATTTTTTCCAAATCGAAAGCCACTTTCTCAACCTCTTCCATTTAAATTATCTGTAGTTTTCCCACTGGTTTATTGTGTCACCTTTATTCCATGCCGAGTACTCACATATGCATGTGTTTGCTATTTCTCTCTCCAACTGTTCTCTTTGGAGAATATGTCCATATGTGGAAGTATGAGTCTTACACTTTGCTCCTTTTATTTTTAAAATCAATTTAGTCTTTTATAATGCTATAGTAAAAAAGGATCATTGCATTGCACAACTCCAGAAAATGTTTTTCACAATGCATAAGGTGAATGATTGTCTCTTGGCACACAATATAATATTCTACAGAATACTTTTCATTGTTGTTGGCCAACATATAAGCCCTAGAGTTTAGAAACTTAGTTCTGTATTTTTTTTTATGAATATGTTTGTGTGTGTGTGTTTACTTTTATGTAGCAATTATGAATGCAAGATCTGGAATCAGCACACTTGGGTTCATATCCTGACATTTCTAATTCCTGTGTGTGTGAATTTATATACCCCAATTGCCTAATGCAAAAAAAAAAAAAAAGATAATAACAGGGCCAAGTTTAGAGAGTTGTTAGATATAACTTAGAACTGCTCCTCTCTCTTTCTTTATTTCATAGAGTACACCTAAATATGTTTGTCTTCTTGTACCCCAAGGTGCTTTCAAAGGGTGTCTTTGTGTAATAAAACTTATGAGGCCTTGTATACTTGAGAATATCTTTATTGGGCTGTCCACCTTTAAATTACAGTCTACCTGGATAAGCAATTTTATATTTGAAGTTCTTTTTATGTAGGCCATTGGCTACTTTAGTGCACTGACTTCTTTTTGTATCATTTGTAGCCTTTAGGAAGTATAATGACTATCTTTTCCTCTGTTTTATTGTAGAGGATCTGCTTCTTTTCCCTACCTGGCAGCATTTAGAATTTTCTTCTTGTTTTTGCAGTTCTTAAAGTTTACTAGATTTACAGGTGTATTTTTTTTAAATTGTCTGTCCTGTTTGGCTTATTATAAATCCTTTCAACCTGAGTTCTCATACTTCTTTTTAGTTCCAGGAAACTGTATGTCATTAAATCCTTAAATGCTTCCTATCATGCTTCTTTTTAACTCTTTTTGGATTTTTGTAATGTGCACTTTGACCCTTCCACACTATCTCCTTTCTTTGGTTACCAAACTCCCTTATTATCCTTCTACACAAGCTCCTTTATCATATTTTCTGTATCACTGAGAAGTTCTTTAGCTCTTTTTATTTGAACCATATATTGAGTTCTCCATTTTAGCTGTGATATTTCCACACCCAGAATCCCTAGTCATAATGGTTGATATTCTTTATTATTGTTTGTTCCTCTTCCCGGTATATAATGTCCCCTTTTTGCTTCTCTGAAGACATTTAGCACATTCGTTCTAACTATATGTTAAATCAGCTTCAGCCTATAGGTTTGCAGATTGTCTTTTCCTTATGTATATTAAACTCTCAAGCTGTTGCTTTACTTTTTCTTAAGAGTTATACTAGGGATTACCTTGCGGAATTAGTGCCCTTTCCTGGGTTGTGAACTTGGGGATGGGGCAAAAAATGCAAGTCCTAGCCTTCTTCTTAGTGACTTTAGAGTGTGGAGGACATGTGACAGCACAAAGAACCTCTGGGGCTATAACTTGTACATTTTCCGAGATACTGCTCTTTTTAAGGAGATCCTTCTCCACACCAAATGAGTTCAAGTAATGCCCTTATTTTACCTTGTGTTCTCCCCACACCTCTAACCAGCATTGTTCCTGCAAGGGTCAAAGTATGTGTGTGTGTGGGGGGGGCACACATGCACCCAAACTTATGGCTATTTTAGCTAATTCAATATTACCTGGACACTTTCCACTCCAAGCTCTCCTGCCTTTTGTTTCTTCTACCTCCAGTCTACTCCCAACCCCCTGAACCCTAACCATCTTCTTTTCCCCCACAGCTCCATCAACCTCTCTCTGATTTCTAGAGCATCTTCAAGGTTGGATTATGTAGAAGTAGCCAAATTATCTCATCATCTTCTCAGGAACTAGAACTTGGACTAGTCCTTCAAAGGATAAATGTAGAGGCTTATAAAGTATTCTCACCATGTAAATTATTCTCACCACTGTAGATTCTCAAAAATTAAATGGCATCCCAAAAATAAAAGAGTAGACCTTTTCCTGGAGATCTTTGGGGACAGATAGTAGTATATATCCTTTTTCTTGCACTTCCATGTGTCAGGATTTTGCAGAGTAGTGGGACCCATTAACATTATTGAGTCACCTATGATCAATTATCCATCTAATATTATTAAATTTGGAAAATCTTACTCCCCAGTTGATTGAATTACCTAGGATAAAACACACACAAACACTCTCTTGAGAGTCAATTCTAGAATAACTCATGACTGAAAATCTGTCAATATACAACTATTCTATGACTATCTGCACTATATGTCCTTCATTGATAAATACAACAGACAACCAAGTGTTTAATAGGTAACACCCCTCCACTCAGAAACACGGATGTTTTAATTGTTTCATAAATATTGAATTTGTATTTATTAATCTGATATGAACTTGAAGTCTATGGAAGTTAATACCAAATTAATAAGAAGGAAGATATGTGAGGATTCCTATAAACCTGGTCAAAAGTCAGCTTTGAAAAGAAATATAATCTGATGGTGATTTTATTTTATTTTCTCCTGTACCTTATGGTTTAAAAAAAAGGATTTGATGAGGAAGGATGACATGCCCATCCATTTAAACTCAGTGCTATGTTTCCAAGGGCTAAAACGGTTACAGTTGCACTGTTCATTACTTTGGAAGTGTCACATTTCCTAGTATGACAAGATGTATTATGGATGGGGAGTTTTACAGATGTAGAGAAATTTTTTTCCAAGTTGTTTATTTGATTTCCCCGCCTTCTGCCTCTTTGTACTTTAGCAGCCAACCTTGGGATAATGGGATTACTTTATGCTTTCTACATCAGGATCTGGATGAGTGCACAGAGGCCAGTGGCAAGAGAAATAAGATGGCCGTAAAAATGCAAACATTTGAAGTTAAAAAAGGTGCACCCAATAACTTGCCCTTAAATTTAAAAGGAACTAAATGAAGAACTTCTGGACAATTTATCTTGCTGTTTACTGATAACAAGTCACTTTGTTTTTATGTGCTCAGTCTAGTATTCCATAATTTATTTGAAAGAAGATGAGAAATAATGTAGATAAATGATGAAGTGTCAGGGTCTGACGCTCTTAAATGAAGCTATTATGGTCAAAGAGAAAACGTAAAACCTGCGGCTCATTATGAGAGTGTTCTACTTGTCAGTTAAGTGAAAAGGCCTGGAATGATTTCCAGTTTATTTGTCACTGCAGTTATTAAAGCTGTCTTTTTGGTGCCATGAAAATGAATTGAAGACTTTATTTGAAGTAAATTTGTACTAAAGCTTTCAGATGTATCTTATGTGAGCTCAGTGAGGCAGGGAAGCAGTTTAAAATCTGAAATATTAAAAGGAAACAACTAGCAGAGTCTTTGAAACACACCAGAATATATAAGTGCCAATAAATGAAGTGTTTTCTTGACTAGGGAGCAAACTTTTTGACTGAGACAATGGAATAAGATCTGTAAGGGATGGAACACTTAAATTGTTGGAAGATACTTTATTCCCAGGAGGAACTAATTGCCTTTTTAGATATTTGAGTAACAGTTCTTCCAGGCTAGTTTTCCTAAGATTGATTTGTAAGAAAAGTGAAAGGATGGTTTATGTTAAATAACATATACTTAATAAAATGTAGTGATAACTAACAGAACAGATTCATCCCAGAAATAGGAAAAGTTTAGTTCTTTATGAGTAACAAGAATTACCAAGATAGAACACCCATTACCCTCTTAGGAAGCTTAGAAGTTTCTAAATTCAGAAACTTGAGCCACAGAACCCATTTTCTTAAATGAATTGGACCGCAAAAGGCTGTGTCTCACTGCAAGGAATTAGTTCATTATTGACAATTACATCTCACATGGCTATTCTTAAAATACCTTATGTCCTTGCTGAAGTACGAGAATAACTTAAAATTTTAGCTTATGTTAGGAGGAAATTAAATCATATTGACCATTGATATGGTTGAGAAAGAATTTAAGCATTGAAAAAAATTTAATTATTTGTTGTTCCTTATCTTATGACTGACTAGAGTTTGCCTGTTCTATTCTGGCAATTACAAATGCTTTTTGCATAGTTTCATTATGTTCCTTGTTAACTCAGAAGGGCTGATTAATAGGTATCTATAAAGGCAAATTGACACTCTTCCTTTGCAGCAGTTTTCTGCCTGACCACAAGAAAAAGCCACATCACTAAACTAAATGTTTTATCCCAAGCCCCAAAAATCTTCCAACCGTGTCTTTGACTCTTCATTGTGGATATTACAAATGTTTTGACACATCTTCAGGGTCAGTTTAAAAACAAAATGGATTCTGCATTCCCCTTAGAGGTAATCTTTCAGTGTTTCTGTCAGATTTTATAGCCATTTTCAGTGATATTGTCAGAATAAAAGGTCTACCAGTTTCTATATCATATACCTTATATTCAGGCATTTAAATGTACAACAAAACCTTCCTTTGAAATACAATTTAATGTTATATGTGAAATATTTGGAATATCTCTATAATTTTTATACTGCTAATAGCTACAAGTCCCAATGATTTTAAAAATAAATGGATTACAAAATCGTGAAGTGAGAGAGTGGAGAAAATTACATCATAGCAATTGACAGTTAAAAGTGTGGAGATTTTAGATTAGGTTCAGACTGATTTAGATACAGATTATGTTCATACTCCCAATAAGACCTGAAGAAAATAAAACAAAAGGGTTGAATTCAGTAGCTAGGCAATTACTTGTAGTGAAATAAAAAATTTTAACGATTGCTGTATTAATGTTTGCGCATAAAGATCCACTATTTTTGTGCAGATACATTCCACAAGGTCTCAAAGTTTTAAGCATGCTAAAGTTTTTATAAGTTAGCTAGTTAGTTCATGTTGACTAGTCAACCAAATATATATTTCATCTCAGTTTATTTTTTGAATGTGTACATGTCAAATGCTAAACTAGTCAAATTACAAACATGGAAGTTTCTCTTTTCATTGAGAGAAGGATGCAGAATCAGAAAATAAGAAATATATAATAAATTAAGTGCAATTAAACGATGACATGGGAATGCAGGGGAATCTAATTCATCCAATGAACGAGATTCCTGAAATATTTAGTTGATGTGGCATGATCAAAATCTGTTAGGTTGGCTTTGGGAACTAGACTTAGTTTACTTTACTATATATAGCCATAGATCAAAATCATACTCACTAACTGAATTTCTCTCTATAAATATATCTTCAAAACCCACTGAAAGAATCAATCAACAAGTGTTTATTAAGACTTAGAAATGGGAAACAATGAAAAAATTCAGGAATATACATTATCTTTCCCTACGTAAGTTTAATCAACAAAATTAAAAGCAAAAGGAATTTTAAAAAATGCTCCAGATACTTTTCTTGAATTTCTAAGTTTCTATTTCTCTAAAAACACAATAAGCAATTTTAAAATTAAACTACAAATCATATTGTAGTATAGTCTCTATCAAGTATTCAATTTCCAGATTAAATTGCTTATTGTAATGAGCCAACAAAAGTTATTAATAAATGTTCATTAGCTATGTTTAAGCATTATTTTTAAAAAGGCAAATTTATTCATCTGAAGCAAATATGACATGAAAATGTATCAAAGATTCTATTTAACCCATTCATTAATGAGTAAACTCTTAAGAGTAAAATCAGTCCAAAGAATATTTATTGAGGTAGGTATATAAATAATTTAATAAATGTTAGGATAAGTGTCTTGAGTTAAATATGAAACTAATTAATTGCTTGCAGAACAATAAATCATAACTTTTGGAGTTATCTCTTCCATTGTACAGAAATGATTTGCATCTCTACCTGGCAAAACCTTTTGTTCCTATGGAGTAGTAAAATTGCCCAATACCTAGAAATGTTCAATTTTTCTAATTTTTTAAATGCTTAATTTTCTACTTTGCATTGCTCCTGCGTATTTCTACTCTCCAGAAAGTGTTGAATGGGAAGGATATATGAATAACAATTTTGTCTTGCTAAGGCTTTGTTCAGCAATATCTATTTATATTTCTACATGAAGCTTAGAAACAGACTAAATGTGACAAGCATGAAACCATTCTCCAGCTCAAGGACTGCTGGGAAAGCCAGATCCTCTTTTTTGGTCAGTGAATTTTTTTTTTTTTTTTCCTTGAAGGGTATTGGATCAATGTTTAGGAAAAGATACAAGCAAAAAGTCATTCATTTTATCTAATCAATGTTCTAAAAAATTATTATAAAAGCAATCTGATTGAGTTCTTAATATTTCTGACATTCTGCACAGTAACTGGAGACCCTTTCTTTATCCATATCTTTCCTGCCTTCCTTTTCCAGTTTTCCATGTACTGTCATTTAAAAAATAATATTTAGTTTCCTCCTACTCGGCGATAGTCTGGGATTTCAAACCTCCTGTGGCTGCTTTTCCACCCGATAAAAACATAAAGCCTGGTTGCCTCAATCTCTTATTCAAACAGTGTAAACGCTTTCTTGTGACCCAGAAGAGGAGTCACCGACTGCCACATTTAATGTTTGTTAAATGAAATAAAACATGGACACATGCTTATTTACTTGGTTTATTTCTTTGAACTCCAACTTAACTTCTAAATCAACAGTAAACTACCCGTAAATTGAATTACTTATTCCAGTAGATATAATAGCAATTTCCTTGATATGTTGGTCCTTTCTTTTGAAGAGATCAAATCAGCCTTCATTTTTAATTACATTGATTTTACTGAGGTAGCAAGAATATACAGTACACATGACCCCATATGTTGGATGTATAAACTGAGCCTAGGGGAATTTAAGTAATTTCTTCAAGATCACCCATGAGCCATTGAAGTAGTCTTGCTTCCAGAACAATGATTTTTCCATTTTTGGCACAAAGCTGGAGAAAACCATACCTGACTGAAGGATACTAAATAAAGGGTATCCTGTGGTCAGACATTTGGCAAATATATTGGCACACTCTGGTATGCTATTGTTTGGAACTTATGAATAGGAAATGTAAAGTAATCTCAGAAGGAATTTTATTCTAATGTTCCTTCAAAGAATGAAATCTTTTCTTTGGAAGGAGTTAGGGTGATAAAAACCTAAGATTATTAGAAACCTGGAAGCAGATCTTTCCTTGGCAAGATTGGGGTGAATTATTACCGGTAAGTGGTAAACAGGGTTCATTAATTTTCCTTTTATAAGCTGAACCTCAGAGAAACAGTTGCCAAAGGTATTGTGGTAGATCATTCAGACACAATGCATTGTGTGGAAGAAATATGATGAATTTTAGACTTTCTACTTAGTATCCTGAAACTAGGCCCTGTACCCAGACTAAGCATTACGTATTTAGATTATAAGACTTTAAATGTCAGCATTCTAAGAGAGCACATTGTTGGTGAAGGAATTTAAGGCTTATTTTTTATCAGCATACTGGACTGTGGGTTGTTTTCCAAGAAAGCACTAGGTATTAAAAAGCCATTGCTATTCATATCATCAAGATTCTAAATATATTATGCAACTTATAAATAGCTATGTCACACATTTCCTTCCATGGGGTGATAACTTTAGTGACTGTGTGTGAAACCTGTCTTTTTTTTTTTATTTTTTTTATCTCTAATCAAGCATTATCTTGTCTAATAAACCAAAACAGTAAGTGCATGAGAAATACGCTCACAAATAAATGGCTCCTACTCTTTCTGATTCCATGTGAATAAGTACTTTTTGTACCCTCTAGATTCTATGTACTTAACACAGAAAGAAATAGTCTCTTTCATGGCAGATGCCCTTTAAAATTACCTTTGCCCCCTAACTCCCCAAAGTGTCATTTGACTTCCTTATCATTATTTTTTTCCAATTGCTAATGGGATGATGGAGTCTTTACTTTGTAAGATATTGTTTATGGAGGTGTATGTAATAAGTCTTGTGGGACACTGACTTTTCATGACACAAACACATTTCATAATAAATCATAGAAAACACAATCAAGAATTTGGATTTTATAAAATAACTTCCTAAAGACAGCTTTATTTTGATGCTGGCATGAGAATTCTAGTTAGGAAAAGTGAACATGCACTTAATCTGAGGTCAAGTTGTGTAGAAGCATGGAGCAAGTGTGAATGGGATTCCTCAAATATATTTTAATCCAACTGAATATTTTGATTAAATGCATGTAATAATACTTAATAAGACTCATATTCAAAGATACTTTCCATCTTTTATTAATGTGGGCATCATCCTAAAATAATTATATACAGTGAGGTAGGTATTTTTATTCATTTATGGAAAGGGGTTAGTTAAGAAATCATTTTTTCCCCTTAAAGTTCAATTTTGAAGGCAAGATTCTAACTTGGGGTTTTCTTTATGATGTTGACTCTAGTGATTCTGATGTTGTATGCATTAGCTAGGATTCTTAGAATTCTAAGTAACTGAAAGCACACTAAAAACAAAGAAAAAACAACTCAAGACAGCTTCTGTATTCCTCAGGGTTCTCTAGGAAAACAGAATCAACAGGAGATATCTGTTAATAATAAGAGATTCTATAAAAGTCTCTCACATGTCCGTGGGGATGCACAAGTCCAGGTTCCGCAGGCTGCAAACCAGAGGCTCCAATGAAAGTCCAGTGAAGATCCTTGATGAGTTTCTGGGAGAAGTTGGCTGTCCAAAGATGAGCTGGGAAATTCTCTCCGAATGTTGAAATCACTTACCCTTTTAAGGTATTCAACTGATTGGATAAAAGCGTCACCCATTGCTGATGGCAATCTCCTTGATTGATGCAGATATAATCAGCCATCCACCCAGTAAACTCACTGGTGACCAAAGTCCATAAATATTCTTGTATTACAATTAGCCCAGTGCTTGTTGGACCAAACACCTGGACACAATAACCTGGCCGAGTTGACACATTAGCCTAACCATCACAGCTTCAAAAAAGGGAATATTTGGGGGATTACATCAAAGCATGTTGTGAAATCCAAGTAGGTGAACAACCAAGATTCAATAGGAGTAGAGGTCAGGACCAATCTAAGACCCTCAGCTAGAGGCATTCATGGACATTCTGGTTCAAGTGTTAGATAATAAAAATGATTCAGTTCCAAAGCTTTTCAGACACCGACACCTCAGTTTCAAATTTCTAGTTCTGAGGGGGGAAAAATCTGATTTTCTAGCTTAGGTAAGGTGCCCTCCTAAGCACAAGAGTTAGGTTTCTGTATTACAACTGTGTGTGCTAGAAGGTGTGGGGGCAGATTTTATCAAATGAAGTTTCCAGAGAATGAGGGGCAGTAGGAGCTTGGAAAACCTTCCAAAAGCTCCCAGATAAATCAAATATAGACAAACCCTCTTAGAGATTATGGTACGAGATCATGGTTCCTGTCCCTAAGGAACTTACCACCTAGTTGCCACAATAATAACACAAGATAGATGGAAAAATAAATAAGAACAATTTAAACATTAGTTTGGTGAAATAATAGCTATCTCAAAGGAAAGCACACTTAATTGCTCTAAAATAATTGTGCAAAAATAGCAGGTTAAGAGACCAGAAAGATTAGTTTAAGGCAGAAAAGCTAAAGAAAGTTGTGTAGTTGTCACGGGACAACTTGCTATTTTAATGTTGAGTGTTTCAAAAAGCAGAAATTTGTTCTGAAAACATTTTAGGTGGGAGAAATGCATGATGGGTGAGGTAGATTCCTTTTCCTTGATGAAAACAAGAAACGTTTGTGTGTAAGATACCAGGTCAAGACAGTTTGTACTATACTCATTTATTAATAGCCTTATAGAGTCTATGGTGTACGATCTTCCAGGTGGGGTAAAACTGAGTATGTGTGTTTTATTTGACTTATGTATATATACTATGAAAAAAATGGATTCAGGAAAATTGTTTGTCATATGATTTTTGTGAAGAAATATTTCTTTACTTTTATTCATGAACTGTTTCTTCAGGGGTAAAGTAAAAGGGAGACTGAGTGTAAAGAATTTATTTAAATTTATTGATTATGATTATGTTTAACTCATGTTTATTTTCTTGTTTCAGCTATTTACTCTCTCAACTTTGGATGCATTGTCCAAGGAAATAAAGAATCTGCATGGTACTGGCTTCCTTTATATATTCCATGTGATAGGGGTCTCTTCAAATTGGGTTGCTGTTGCACATTGATACGTGCTATTTCCTGAACTATTTACTTACAAATAAGGTGCTAATAGATTTAGCTAACTTTGTGCCAGGTAATGCATGTTTACACAAGGGTCAAACACTCTGCTCTTGTAAAACCATAGCTTACAATGTGCTGACCTGGCACCCACAAAGTTATAGCGTCTAGATAATTCTGAAATTACATATGTGTAGAAACTTATTCCCAATGGAAAGAAATATTGTTTATGCTCTGAAAACACATTTCTACTACTCTAACGAGTACTTCATGGACTCAAATAAACAATTTGAACATTAAAGGTATAGAAGCATCTGTACCTTTCAAAGAGTGATTATAATAACTTAGTAAGTGTTTTGGCAACATGCATTTCATTCAAGAAATTAGAAAATAGCATACCTTTAAACAGTTTTAAGAAGAATGCTATTAAAGAGTTTATAGAAAATAGAGTAAAGCTATAGAACTTCCAAAGAATCATTGATAAAATGTTTATATTTTGTGAAAATTTGGAGTAAGACAAAAATCCTGAAAAGCAACAGAGAAGCCCGATCTGGAGAGTGGGCATATTTCCGAGTCCAGACTAATATAGTGGCAAAGAGTAGAGGCAACCCACGATGGGCAGGACAAATGAACATGACATGGTAGGACTCTAGAGTTATTGCATAGATTTTATCAATTAATCAAACACCTTGACATGTCACATTCACCATTCTAACAAAAAGCTTTTATTCTGCATATCAGTTGGCCATTTAGAGAACTTATAAAAGAGATAGTGTGATACATCTGAGTATATTCTTATTTTTTAACATTTACACACTCCTCTGGGGAAAAAATATTTGAAAAAATTTAATGTGATAGAGCAAACAAATGACTGAGTTCTGCTTCCTCCCCTGAGAAACTCTAATTCCATACTTGAATGTATGAAGGTATATCATCAGGTTTCATCAGTTTTTTAACTAAGATAGTCTCTATAAAGTCAAATCTATAGTCCCTTTATGACAATGACTCATCAAATACTTAAACTATTAAGTTACTGCATGACCTTTCTTCCACTGAAAAAATTACTTATGTTCTTTATCATTCTTCAAAAGCAACACAGGCCCAGAACACAACTCTAAGTTAGGCAAGGCTTACTCTGCGGCTCTCAGCCTTCTAATTCTACTCCTGTTATCCACTTTGAGCCTCTTCTTTCTGCCTGAGATCACCTCAGTGTTCTCCTAGCAGTTTTCTATGGGGGCTGTTATCAAGGAAAGATGGATATCTCTTTCCAAGGACAGTAAATGGCTGTTAGCTGTCTTAAGTATTGCTTTCCAGGCAATGCTTTTCTTTCCACCATAATAGAGTTCAAAGTCTTGAGTTTAAACCTGTGTCTTGCTTAACATGCTTGAGACTATAATGTAACTAGCCTTTTCTTCAGGAGAAAAAAGAAAACATATACACAGTTTCCCACAAAATGTTATGGGAAGATTAAACCTGGGAGGGTTATCCAAGGAATACCTATTAAAAACCACAGGGTTAAATGAATAAACATGCTAGTTTATAGTTTGGGATATCAATTAAGAGTAGAGATTTTCTTAGGTATGGAGTTTTCCCTTTATGCATAGGCACATAGCCAACTGGTTTAAAGAATGTTATTTCCCAAATATTCAATTTATATAAATCTTAAGGTTCCTTTTCATTTCCCCATAATCCCTCTTTAAATGCAGTACTGTAAGACAGGTACAATATCCTAGAAGATGCTAATGATTCAAATTAGACTACAATAAAACAGTTACTTCCTAGCTTTTAGATGCCAAGCTCCTTTCTAAGTATGAACTAATTAAAAAAAAAAAAAAATTAGGCATTGCACACATTTGTAAACCCTCATGCAAATTTCATTTTTTATGTTTTCTAAGCAAAAGAAAGCAAATTTCTCATATAAATGTCTAATTGTGTAGTATTCATTAGCAATTTGGGGAAAGCTCTATGTGGAAACTAATATTCTACTTTTTTTTTTTTGCCAGCTGCTGAACTGTAAAACATTTTTAAGAATTTTAAAGCCATGGATAAAACTAAAGGCTCAGTATATGTCTAAACACTGAATTTTCAATTCTTAGTCATTTTGTCAAGCATAAGTTCATCATATATTTACTAGCATTTCAGCAGTAAAGTTTTTCTAAGATGTTCCCATGTAAGATTAATACCGCAATTAGGGAAAGCTGTTCTATAGGAAATGCATAATCCTTAAATTATACATCTTACTACTAATTTTTCCAATCTGATCTCTCTGTAATTCAGATCACCTAACTAAACTTAAATATAGATACAAGAGTAAGGGTATTTGCAAAGCACTAAACTGACAAATACAGTGTGCTGGCTATTATTTCTGTTTGGAAGTCAGAGGTTTGCGCTATTCACTTTGTAGCCCGACAGCCATCACTACCAATTCCTTGAAATCCCAAAGCTTTTCATATGGCTTCCTCAAGGACAGCTATCATGTCTTAGCTACTGCAATGACAGATGGGATATAACATGTCATGTGATGGATAACTCTGGAGCCATAGTACTTAATCCTTCTAATACTAATAGCTGCATTATCATAGAGATTTATGAGAATGTCAGTTTTAAGTTCCCAGTTCCATTCATGGGTTTTTAAAACTTCAGCTGCAAAAAACATGCATCCATCCCATTAATTCTAATTATCATGGTTCATCTTCTCAGCAGTTTTGCACTCCGGAACCTTTCAGTGCAAATTAACGTACCAAAAAAGTGTATTAATTAATATTTGTAGCTTTTAATTTCTGCAAGAGTGTTGTCTGGAAGCAGCTGGCAGTACAGGGCCGCTGCTATTGAATCTTTGCCAAACAAGTGCAGATGTAATTTTGTTATCTCTTGCTTAGTCATTTACGCAAATTAATTTGAACAATTAGCCTTTTACTGGTCCTTCATGAATCATGCAAAAGGGATCTGCCAAAAATTGCTAGTTGACAGAAAAGAATTGGTTAATGCTGTGCATTTTGTCGGAAGGTAATGCAGAGTGAAACTCAACATTTGTTTAGACTATAGACAATTGCCTAAATATTCTATTGTAAGATTTACTTAGCATTTTTAAACAAACTTGAAAATTTCCCTTAATGAAGAGTAAACCTACATACTAGTGAAGGTTCAGTTCATAGGAGGATTCAAATCTTTCATGAAATATCCAACTTGAATATTTCTTAATCAGGTATATATGCAAAGTAAAGAAAGAGCTTTCATTAAAAAAACAGAAAACTTGAATGAGCTAATATTTACTGCTTTCAGGTCCTACATCCTCACTTTCATTTACTCATCCTATCTATCAACCTTTTTGGGCACATAAATATTTGTGTATTTTTTTATTATAGAGGGTAGATAATTCATATATTCGTAGTCTCATTTGATAGCTTCAATAAACTTCTATCCTTCTAGTAAGTTAGAGATGGAGACTATTTAAAATTATTAAATACCTTGTTATTCAATTTTGAAGGGCAGTGTATGAAAGACCTTATGTAAACCTTGCATACGTAAATCATCACAGAATTGTGTAAAGATCTCTTTTTGATGTTCATAGAAGTTATTGGTATCTTAAAAATATAAAACAAAAATAAGAAAATAATGATAAAATTTGCAATGAATTTTTTCCCCTTGGAATTGGTCTAAACTACCTGTAATTTTATGTTGTTAATTCCATTCTAATTTATTTTTTACTTGGCATTTTGATTCATTGGAGCTAAGGATTTTTCCATCTTACTTTTATGTACAGGTGGATGTACACTGTTATAATGTCAAATCAAAGCTCACAGAAAAGTAAGATTTTATTTGTATAGAATTAGTTTAGAAAGGACTCAAGAAATCTTTCATAGTATGCAAGGGATATTCTGCATTTACGTATTTTAAATACATGTACATGTGTTCACGTGACCAATACATTTATAAGGGATTAAAATGTGTCATATTAATCTATGTGTCTGTCCTAACATAAATAGATCTTAAAAGTAAGTCTGCTTGAGATAGGGCTAATGAATCATCTGCTGTACAATATTTTTAAAATCCAAATTACTGATCACTAAATGAATAAGAACTCATTTTAATCATACAGACAATATAAGGAAGTCATCAAGAATGCCTAAAACTGCTAATTAGTTGTTTTCAATAAATCTATTGCCTTGTAATGAAATTTAAATATTTCCAAATGTTGTCTCTGCATCTAACATTAATGGAAAAATTAAATCAAATGTTAGAAATATTTTAAATTGTTATTTGTAGAAAAAAATACTTATTTTATTCCTCTCTTGTTCTCAGTCAGCTTGAAAGTAAATTGTTTTGGAGGACTTCAGGTAAATATATATTGCCAAATCAGGTTAGATCCAAAATATGTCCAGTGACTATTCAGGTGACATGCAAAATTTTAGAACACAATTGTTTTTATATTTGTTTAAAGAAATGATATTTGCTCACTGTCAATAATCTAAAAACCACGACAATGTAAAAAGATTAAAAGATCATTTCTAATACCACTTTTGTAAAATAACTACAGTTAACATTTGATTCATTTCATTCCCATCTTTATCCTACATATATTCATTTTTTTAAAAAATCCATGAGATGAATAATAAAATATAACATAAAAAGTTGCCCTATTAAAAACAACTTTATTAATATCCTTTTAACAAATTTATAGTTTTAAATAAAAGTGCCCATATTAACTTGTATCCATTCTTTTAGTTATAAATAATAAAGCAATGAACATCTTTACTCATAAACTTTTCCTGTATTTCAGTTAAATTCCTTAGGTCTGATTCTCAGAATTAGGATTATTTGATCAAATAATGTCAATACTTTTGAAACTTGATGCATATTGTTTCATTACCTTCCAAAACGGTTGTACTTTTACCTGTCATAAAAGAAAATTTGTCACATCTCTAACAGCATCAAGTATTATCATCAAAATAACAACAAAAGAAATCTTTAATTTTATAGGTTAAAAAGTAGCAAGTTCTTATTTGCCTACCTCTCATTATTAGTGAAGTTAAACATTGTCTCATATGCTCTGTGAGGCACAAATTCTTCCTCTGCAAAATAGTGATTAAAAGATGAAATTCAGTTATTATTTTTTAAGATTTAGTTGCAATAAAGGTGCTTTTGTAAAATACTATACATATATAAGCTATTATTAGTAACATACTAATGAATAACTTCTACATGTATGAACCTGTTTTTTATTTTATCACTTTTATTTTAAATTAGCACAACAGTATACACAATAACATGTATCTCCAGAATAAGAGGTTGTTCATATTTTTGATATATCCAAGGAGGGAAATTTATTTAATTTATAACAATACAAAAGGTAATAGTTCTAATTGAAGCTATTCAGGTTCAATTTTTATTTCATCTTATTCTGTTTCCACTAACAAATAGTGCCAAATAGTTATGCTTTATAATCATCCTATATTTCACATAAGAGACAATAAAAATCCTCTACTTACATTATACTTAACACAAAAACTCCTTTATAGAAAAGCAAAAATGGGATGGGAAAAATAAATTTCAGCAAACTTAAGTTGACGAAATAAATTTTGTGATCTTCACTATTCATAAAGCCTCGTGCACACGGTCTACATTATTTTCACAAACCCAAAATATTATACAGTAGCTATTCATATTTTTTATTTTCAGAAATATGCAAGATGGTATAATAATATTTCTATATTCACTAAAAATTGAGAAAGTAAAAGAGAGGACAAAATGCTTAAAGTTTTCCTTGGCTCTTTAAATGTATTTTTAAGTGTGAAATGAGATGAATTAATTTCATTTATCTGGTCAAAGAGGTAATACATGTTTAATATTGAAAAAAGGCAAATACAAAAAAATCAATTAAGAAAATAATGGCCTTTAATCATCAAAAGATAAACACTGGTCAAGTGTAAATAATTATACTTATGTTTTATTTATGCATATACATATATTTTTAATAAAATAAAACTGGCTCTTTTTCCATGTAATATATTAAAGCATTTCCCATATAATTAAAAAGTATTATAAATATAATTTTACGTTATTCAATTATTTGGAGGGATAATCCATAATATATACAATCTTTTATTTGGAATATTTATGTTTCTATAAGTACTTGGTATTATGAAATACTGTTGAAACAAAAACTGAACAAACTTAATAGATACATCCTTGCATATATCCATGATTTTCTTAAAATAAATTCCTTAGTTGATTTTTACATTTTAAACCATTTTTTCAGCACGTCCCTTAATGAGTGCATGGTTTATAATATTATTAACTCATAATTAGCAATGTTTTCCAAGACATTCAAATTTGTAATCATCCTAACAAATGATTAATAGCCTAAAATAGTTTCAAATGTTTTGGTTTGTTGTTATCAAATCCATAACTAGTGTCTTAGTAACATGCATCTAAAACAAGTTTGCAGTGTATTTTGTTGTCGCGTAACTGGCTCATCAGGAAAAAAAAAATTCCCTTATACGTACTTACTGAGAGAGATGAAGTTAGTCTCTCCCTGTAATTGAAAGTATCAGTGGTAAACTTGGCTGGAGCTTGATTAATAGTATATTAAAATCAGAGCCTTCTTGGTGAGTGCTAGATAAGGAGTTTTGGGCAAATTACTTGGTTACTAGGAAGCCTTTAAATTTTAATCATGGAAGTACTTCAGTGTCATTAGAAACTGAAAGGACAATGGGGTCTGCTGGCAAGTTCTCTGAGTTGTTGTGCTTTTCAGGCTCTCCTTCTGCCGTGCTATTGAGAGCCAAGCATGGGCTGCAATCGAAAATCCTTTTGCTCCCCATGACTTTGATTGCTATTATTGTAATTTAATATTACACACTATCTTAGAATAAAATAGTCCATGGAAATGCGAAGAGACAATGCAGGGGGTGGGGGTGGGGGCAACTGAAAAAGAACTCAAAATTAGTCCTGAAAATAGTTTTAAGCCTGTAAATCTTCCCTCAACCCACAGCAGTTGCAGCGAGAAAAGAATATCAAAGATGTTTAACTTAAAATAAGCAACAAGCTTAAAAGAAAGATTTGTTCCATTTTCACAACTATCAAACTGTATTACTCTAGCTGCAAACTGAGAAATGTAGTGGGCAGCACACAAGGTTGTACTAGCCTGTTTGTTTTGACATTTCACATACAGTGTTATATAAAAATAGGGGGCACATATAGTTTTATCTGAACAAGAATTCAAAATGGATTGGTTATTTTAAAAATTTATATTAATATCATGCCATGAGACTATTTGACTCCCAAAAAGTAAATGAATAGTTGCCCCGTTGTAATATCAATTCCAATGGAGCCCTGGATACTTCAGAGCTTTGCTCTAGGTAAAAAAAAAAAAAAAAAAAAAGAGATGGAACCATAAACACTAAAGCAGAAAAAAAAAATCTTAGCAATTACATAATCCAAGAATCTTTATTTTCCCAATTATCAAAATCAGGGACAGAGAAGAAACATTACCTCACCTCTGTGCTGTAACTGAAACAAACTTCAGGATACTGTTCTTAGATAAATTTTAGCGTAGTTTGTAGTTTAAAAGCAGGGGAATTCTTTTATTATGTTTGGCTTCTATTTAAGAAATTATTTCCTATCATTTTTGCAAGCCTTTTCTAAAAAACAGTGCAGGGAACTTATGACATTTGGAAAGAATGCCCTGAATAATTGTAAGAAACCAATGCAGTTACTCTACTGACAATGTTTAGTTTTACCTGAACCGGGTGATCCTGGAACTTATCTCGACTAAACTTTCGACAGGCTTCTCTAGGCCTCTGACCTCCCTCACCTTGGCCCTTACAGAATCCAGAAAGAACATGTTCCACCTGCCTCCACAGTAAACTCAGGTGATAACATCCATTTAGAAGGGGTTCCACCTGGCCTCCACTTTCACACACCCCCATTGTTTGACCTCCCCCTCCAGTGCTATTCCATTAGCTCATCCTATTCCTCAAAGACTCTCTGGCCCTCTGCTTCAGCTGGGTTGAGTCCTCTCTCCCCCGTGTAGCAATAGCCTTCTAATCTCTCTCCTCTTTCTCTCACACGCTATAGCCTTCTGACCTCTCTCTCCCTTTTCTCTATTGTGATAACTGAATAAAGTCATCTTTGCTTGTATCACATTCTGTGGTGCAGTTTTTCTTTGACACCACTCTTTGGAAGAATGCGTAGGTGCCTGGATCAACACTGAGTTGCTTCATATTTCTCTAGCTCCTTTAAAATCTACCGAATTTTTTTTCTTTTATGAAAAGAAAAAAGGTAAACCAAGGTAGGTGACTTAAAATCCAGTTAAGAACAAAACATGATCGATTCAAGCATAGTTATGGAGCTCTTTCAAGCAGTGAGACCATTAGAATGTATCACACAGGAGATGCAGGAGAACAGTCATTTTAAATATTTTTAGTGCTATGTGGGAAGTGCATTGGTGAGCCATACACAAGATTGAGGAGTGCTAGGGAAGTGCTATAACATAATCATTTCTTGATTATCTTCTATTCATTTTTCTACACAATTAAAATTTTGTTTTTGGCTTAGAAACAATCACAAATTTACAGAATAGTTGCAAGTATTGGTACAAGTTAAATTTTTGTTTCCTAAACCTATTGAATAAAAGTTGCTGCCCTCATTTCCCATAACTTCTGAATGATTTATTATTTATTTTCTACATGACCATGATTCAGCCATCAAAATCAGAAACTTAACATTGATAGATCACTTCCATTTAATTCTGAGACAATCCAGTTCAGAGTCAAATTGTGGATTGAGTTGTATCTCCTTAGTCTCCTTCAGCCTAGAAGAGTTCATCAGTCTTTTTTTTTAACTTCTATAACTGTAATGCTCTTAAAAATTAAAGGGCCGTTATTTTGTAGGACATAGTTCAATTTGGATTGGTCCTCATATTTAGGTTCAGCTTACGCATCAATGAAAGTAATATCATAGAGTTGATTATGTGTTTCTCCCAATGCATCCTATTGAGTACCTCATGATTTTTTATTGGTCTCATTATTTACGATCATTTTTATTACTTGAGCAAAGTGTTGTTTGCCAGGATTTCTGAAACAGGCATACATCACACATTTCATCAGAAGATTTTTTTCCCCAAGTCTCTCAAGTATCCTGCACCATTTTTGCCTTTATAATTAATATTGTATGGGGAAGTACCTTCAAACTAAGTAATATGCTCCATTTATTTATTTATTTATTTATTCATTCATTCATTCATATCTGTATGGACTCAAGGTTTACTGTTCCATTGAATGGCTTCTAATCCATTGCTATCACTTATTTGGATGTTCAAATTATCCTATTTGGTTTAGAGAGAACCCTGTATGCTAGTTTCTGTATCTCTTTGACTTGTCCCCATCATTCTTTGAGCAGTTCCCTTTTTTCTGGCAAACAGGATTTCTTGGCTCACCTTGTGCTTTCCCTGTTTCATCTCTGGAAACAGCTACTTCTCCAAGAGGCTTTGGCTGTTTTTAGTATTTGGTGGTATTTAAAGCCAAGATCTGGCTTCTTATATTTCTTGGTTATTTTGGAGGTATCGTTGCTCTCAGATGTTATCTGAGACAAAGCTAGGAATATGTTTGTCTGTTTGTGTGTATGTACACACAGAGTCATATCCATCTCCATGATGTTTCTATGTTATATTTATTATATTTATGTTTACATTTCTATATAACTATATATAACTAGATTTTATGTATATGTATGCATATTCACACCAATAATTCCAATTTCAAACCATTACGTCAGGGTTTATTCTAGTTTATTACTTTTCTACATTTATAAATCTCTTCTTCCACAGTGAGAATCTGCCTCCCAGTATCCTCAATATATTTACTTATTTGATTAAAGCTTGTATGCTTACAGACTACTGTCTCCACTGCCACCCACTCCTTGGCATGGACTCTGTGCTAACACATCTTGGGCTCCAATACCCAGTGATGGGCTTTTGTTATGTAAGGATGCCCTCCCTGTGGATGCCTCCCTTACCCTGCTCAGGCACAGGTAACCTGTTCTGGACCACTGTCTCTCCACCGCACTCTCCTTTATACCCCACTCCATATATTGTTCTACCTTATCTAAAGACATTAGGCCTGAATTATTTAAGAAAGGAAAGGATTAAGAAAGGAAGAAAGCAAAATGGAAAGAAAGAGAAGGAAGAAAAGCTCTGTATGCTTTTCAACTCACCTATCTATTTGAGCTAATGATGATCATTTTAACACACTTTTGTTTTTTAAGAGCTTTTAGGAGAAGTTGACCTATGTGAGTACATTAAATGTATCAAGATGCCTTACAGGAACAGAAGATACAATGTTTAAAAAGAAAATCAAATTAAACAGATAGGTTTAATGTCTTTTTCTCTCTCTCTTTTTTTATAGGAAACAAAAAGAAACAAAATACTTGCCTTATGTCATGCATCCAAGTAAATTTCATCAAAGGACAGATTTGCTGGTGGTTTATATGAAGGATTAAGCTCAGTGGGTAGTGCACTGGTTCTGCTGTCATATTGCCAGGGTTCAAACACATATACTGCTAATCCCTGTTTGTCTGACTTTGGAACAGTTACTTAACCTTTCTTTAGCTCAGCTTTCACTTTATAAAAGTAAGGGCAATTTTAGTAGCTCATTCAGAGGGTAGTTGTAACAACTAAATGTCAATTTAAGTAAAAACCTTATGAGGCCTGTCTTTAAACACTCAAAAATGTTTGCTGGGATGCAGGTGTAGCTCAGTGGTTGAGTGCCTGCTTCTCATATACGAGGTCCTGGGTTCAATACCTAGTATCTCCTAAAAAAAAAATTGCTATTAGTATAATCCATGAAATGTTGCTGGTTATGCCAAGCATATAATATTACAAGAAAGTGAGCTTAAAGGTGAAAATGAGCAAAAGGAGCAATGTTTATGGAAATAATATAGGGATTAAAATATAGAATATTGTTTTTCTGTTATAAATTCTGTTAAAAATTCTGATAGCTATTGGGGAAGTCATTGGAGGAAACAGAGGAGATAAAGCAAAAAATACATTAGATATTATCAGCTGGAAGAGCAGCATGTACAAACTTCAGAGGTGAGAAAGTTCATAGTTTGGATGGAGAACAGAAATGTGGTCTGTATTTTTATAGTAGTAAAGGGAGACAATCATCTAAATAATAGCAGCCAATAATTTGCATCCTATTTCCAGACTCTGGATTAGTTATGATACTAGTGCATACTGATCCCCCAGCTGTCCAGTTGACAGTCTCCTCAACCGTACATATCTTAAGTATCCATTAGCTGAATTAGTTAGGATGTTTTGGGCAGAATTTATTGACCCAAGAGATAGGATGGCTAGTTCCCTGATTGCCTAGCCAAAGGACTGTCATGATTGTCTTGTGTTAATATGTGGTTATGTGCAAAAGAGGACTATGAAATCTTTAGAACATAAAATATTACTATTGACTTGGAGAGATCCCCTCCCAAGTTCTTGCTTCCACAAATTAAAAATTCCAGTTGTGTTAGACTTTAGGTTGACACTGTTAAGTAAGACTATTTTAGGGAGAAATAGCCATCTTCAATCTCGATTTTAAATATATAGGTGATAGCATTAAATAATCAATAATATGGGTGGCTTGATTAAAGACATAAATGAAGTTTCTACCAGTCTTATTCCACAAGCTGTCAGAACTTTATTAGATTGAGATAATAAACGGGCATATTGAATGAATCTTTGATTGGGAAAGGTATCACAAGAGAAATGGTTCACAGAGAAGTAATGCTTTCAATCCAAATTCCATACACCTGAAGCTTTGGCTAAGCCAGTGACATTGCTGATACTCTCGTACAATAGAATTATAATTTTGGTTGGTATAGAAAGATCTTTGTGATATTGTATACTTGAGAATATGAGCTCTGTTAATAGTGATTTGTGCTACTCTGAATTCTGACGTTGGAGCCACTTGTCAACCATATCATAGATTTTCTATTTCTTGTTGGCGCTAGAAGTATAACTAAAATTCAATAATTTGATTATATTTTTTACCCTTCTTCCATTTTTTCTTATTATTTTTCTTTAATTTGGAATGTAAGTGTTGGTATAAAATTATCTGTATGGATTAGTTTATGTGTGATATCCATTTCGAAACACTGAGACCTTTGTCTTATAAACATACCACCTTTGCCTTAAGTTCCTCATATTTTATTCATATTAATGCTGCTTTCTGAATCCTCACTTTTTCCTTGTTTTTTTAATTTTATTTTATTATATGTTGCTACCCATGGATCAATAGGAACATAGGAAAATGTGTCAAGGGATCCTATAATGTAATCCGGTTACTGGATAGGTATGTGTGCACATGTATGTAGGTTGGGTGTGATTGCCAAGGAAAACAGATAAATTTCAATATGATGCTCAAGTTTTCAGTTTGAGAAATGTAGGGTGGGGGAAAGACGTAGGAAGGTAAGCAAAGTTAAGATAACTGGGAGATTTCAGAATATTCTCAAGTAATGACCAGGTATCCTTGTGGAAATGCCCAGAATGCAGATACAGGACTAAACCTTGGGGAACAAAATCAGAAAACACTAATTTTAAGCTATTTTCACACTCAATGAAGTGTTGCACTTCCCATTTTTGCATACTGGGAAAAGCAGTGTCTTACTCTGCACCTGTATGCTTCTAGATCAATTCAGGGCTAGACCTCTTTGAAATTCTAACTTACCTTATGTGTTTCATTGGGCAATGTAAAAATGACTATCTGTCCTTCCAAGTTGATAAAGTTAGGCTTGGATGTTTGAAAGTTTGCAGACTTAATTGACCATAGATAATTGCAAACTTATTCCAGTTATTTTAGTTGAGGTGTGAAGTATAGACCATATTAAAAACAAAATCAGGAAAAGATCCATCACAAATTAAGGAGTAAAAGTGTAATACTGTACTTCATATTAGAGTAGGCCATTTAACAAAATCATGAAGTGAAACATAAGAAGGCTAGAAAAGTTTGGAGTAGGCTAGATAAATTATTTAGAAGGCTCTGTGCTAATCTGCCATAAGTGTAAGAATAAATTTGGCTGATAAGCAATGAGTGAATTGTGTTTGATATCTGAAAATTTCAATCAGCATTTTCTGAACATGGTTTCTTCTTACATTATGATAATGACTAAGGGATTAATTATCACCATAAGTACAGTGATAATGGCACTTTGAACTGTACTTGTCACCATGTGACATAGACTATTACTTTTTTTTTTTAATTTTAAGAAAGATATGTGCATTTGGAAGCATTTGTTTCATTCAGTAAAAGTGATACTATTAAGTTATTGGAGTTAAATGATGGGGAGACAACATTTTAAAAACACTACTTTCATACTGGATGTCCTTTTTACAGTTTTAATTGACCAGTTAAAGCAGAGAATAATTAACAGTATCTGTGTGAATGCTTATGTCAAATGGATAGTTCAATTAGAATATTTGCTGTTTTTTTCTAAAAGTCTCTACTATAGTAGATAGACTGTTGTAAGAAATAATATTGCTAATTACCTTTCCAAAACAATATCCTTCACTAGCTCAAGTGCAACAGATTAGATGTAAGGCATTTAATGAGAATGGCACAGCATATTGGATTTTAATTTTAGAATATTGGATACATGCATGGTAGGCAATGGTATAATTGAGAAATGAATGTGTCACTAATTGATACTAATGGAGGAAAGTATAAATTTGTTTGTTATCATGCTTTTATAAGGACTAGAAACAATGTTTATTAAAATAATCTGATTGTGTAAATAATAATATATTTTTTTGTTTTTCTTTTCGAGTGTTCCATATTTGCCATATTAAAGAAGACCTCTGATTTAAAAGGATGGGAAGTTCTGATATACTGGATGCATTTATGGTGGCTAGTTACCATTCTTTTATTTATACAATGTACCCTATGTCAGAATGAGTAAGATAACCACGAGATAGTTATAACTGGATTCTCTTCCTGAATCTACCACTTCTTACTTCAATGAATTCTAGAGAAACCGTTTTATTCCCTCTACGGTTTCATTTCTTCATTTGTTTATGTATCTGTTTTAGAGCAGTAGCTCTCAAACAGTTCTGACTTAGAACCACAGTTAGGAATAGACTTTTACTGTATAGGCTGACAGATTTTAATATATATAAAAAACAAAAAGTTTCACAAAAAATATTTCTCTTACTACAATGTACACTGATATTACTATTTTTTCCTTATCGATGGTACTCAATTTTTAAAAATGGCTGATTATGATCACTAAACTGGTAGTATGCTGGGCCAAATGATGGGTCATGGCTCCAGTTTATAAAACCCAGATTTCGAGGCCTTTGCCTTTAGCCCAGAGTGGTGGAGGCAGGTCAGAAGGAAGGTACTCGCCTTTCAATAGCTTAGTGAAATATCCCCAAATCTCAAACAAAAACATTTGGAAGCACTGAAACTAATTGAATTTGGCCAAACAAATAGTACACCATAAGTCGTAGCTCTATTTGTTCTGGACTCAAGAAAACTTCTCTTTTTTATCCATCAGGACTAAAATTAAAGCACAAAATGTTTATAAGTGCCCATTTGTCCATGCCAATGGGCCTTCCCCTACCCTTCCAACCATTTCATAAGTCTATGAATTTTGTTTTTCCTTTCAAATGTCAGTGTTCTTTTAATGTAGACAGCTCTTGCCTATTTGTTATTCTGTCTTCAAAATGTGGTTTTTTAAGAATTCTGACAAATCAATGATAAAGTGAAATTTAGAAATATTTCTTTTTGTTCATGCACTATAAGTTAATTCCTTTTTGTTTGGGATAAAACCTGGCCCCATAGTGAGATTTTCAAAGTATTCCTAAAATGTGGTAGAATTAGAAGGGATGCCATGAAGAAACAAATAGAAAATGTGAGTTCAAAAAAGTCTCATTTTATAGATACAAACATGGAGTCAATTGGAGCTGAGAAGTTTTAACTTTTTTTTTTTTTATACAGTGTACTTGTTGTTTTAGTGGAATGAGGAAGGAGAGAGATTGTGGAAGCAAATTCAGATGGAGGAGCAAATAGAAAAGTCTGAGATGGACTGCTGGGAGAAAATAGAAATTTTAGAAGATAGTGCAAGATTCATTTCATAGACATGAAAAAGGGCAAAAGAGGCCAGCTTGAAGAACAAAACCAATATTTTAAAAGTGAGGTTTACTAAGTAATAGTATTTATAAAATTGGGCATGACTCTTTGTAACAACTATAAAAGCTAACAAGGAGTGGAAGTACAACTTTCAGAATAATATATTCAGTACTTGATTCAGCCAGCATGTTGGAAATCTGTAGACCTGTGTTGGTTATCAGAATGCCTTGGTATAGTTGTCATTCAGTGGCCAAATATCAGGGATGCTAGATTCCTTGCATACACAAGAGAGTCCTCAAATTAAAAACTCATCTTTCTTCCTGTTCAACTTTTGGTTGCCCCACAAGTCATTCACATAAGTGAAAAACTATTTATAATAAAATAACTTTGAACCTAATTCCATTTTATGCACAAATAGAAACATTTATTACAGTTTTAATATGAAGTTTTAAATTTTCCAGAAATACTAACATTATAAAAAATAAAAGTTTCACATATTTTCTTTGGAATATTACCAAGAGTTGTTGATCAATTGGGAAAACAAATCTTAATCTTAACAGGAATGTTGCTTTTAATATTTGAGTCACTAATTCATTATATCTGTATCAATCTACATTTGTTGTTGATTAATCTTTTCCTGATTTTTTGATGGATAGGTGCAAACAGACTATTTCTCTATGTCTTGAGAGTATTTCATGAAGTGAAATAAAGTTTCTTTTATTATAAATTATTGTTATTTTTCATCATGGTTTTAGTAAGGGCAGTATAAAGATCTCTGAGATGAAGTATCTAGGTGGGATATATTTATCTATGATTTAATTTGATAGTAGTAAACAAAGGTATTACCAAATAATTGTTATAAAAAGAGATATCGGTTCTGATAAGGTTGAGAAAAACTGCTGAAGGCACTCCACCGAGTTGGATGTTCTAAATGCTTGTACGTCATGGGTTACAACTAAATAGTCCTACATACAGTGAATAACAGAATAATATAAGGGAATGAGAGGTTTTAGTAAGTTTTGAAAATAATATTTCATTGAAATATAAATGTATTTCATACTCAACAAATAAATCTTTTAAAAGAGTAAAGGACAATGGTGAGGGGGAAAGTAATTAATTGTGATACAGAAATATAATAATTGTAAATATTGGCCTATTAGTTTATGGTAATATTTCATATGGGTATGCATAGAGTTTTTTAAGAAAATAGAATAATATTATATACGCAGTATTATAGACCACTTTTTCTCGAATATAATTTTACCATATGATTTTTTTTTTATTAGAGAAGTTGTGGGTTTACATAAAATACAGAGTGCCCATATACCACCCTGTTATTAACACATTGAATTAGTATGATAAATTTGTTATAATTCATGAAAGAACATTTTTATAATTTTACTGTTAAGAGTAGCCCATCATTTACAATCAGGTTCACTTTTTATTCTGTACAATCCCATGATTAAAAAATTTTTTTTTTCTAGTAACATATATAATGTAAAATTTCTCCTTTTAACCACATTAACATATATAATAGAGTCCTGTTAATTACAATCACAATGCTGTGCTACCATCACCACCATCCGTTATCAAAACCTTACAATCCATCTAAATAGAAACTCCATAAAACATAAACATTAGGGAAGTGGGTGTGGCTCAATCCATAGAGCTCCCGTTTCCCATATGGGAGGCCCCGGGTTTGCTTCCCGGGGCCTCCTTGTGAGGGCAGGCCGGCCCGCAAGGCGCGGTGGGCTGATGCAGCAGGACCTCACAGCAAGGGGGAGATAGGTGGACACGGAAGAAACACACAGCGAATGGACACGGCAGGCGCGGGCAGCAAGGGGGGGATAAATAAATAAATAAATGGATCTTTAAAAAACAAACAAAAAAACAAAAAAACATAAACATTAATTTCCCCTTCCCTACCCCCACCCCAAACCCTGGTAATCTATATTCTAGATTCTGACTCTATGAATTTTGCTTATTCTAATTATTTCATATCAGTGAGATCATACAATACTTGTCCTTTTGTGTCTTGCTTATTTCACTCACCATTATGCCTTCAAGGTTCTTCCATGTTGTCACATGTATAAGAACGTCCTCTTTTTTTACAGCTGAAAAATATTCCATTGTATGTATATACCACACTATATTTACCCATTCATTAGTTGATGGATACTTGGGTTGCTTCCCCATTTTGGCAATTGTGAATAATGCCACTATGAACATCAGTGTGCAGATATGTAACTGAGTCCCTGCTTACAAATCTTTCGTGTAGGTACCTAGAAGTGGGATTACCAGGTCATATTGTAATTCTATACCTAACTTTCTGAGGAACTGCCAAACTGTCTTCCACAGCAGCTGCACCATTTTACATTGCCACAAATAATGAATGAATATTCCTATTTCTCTGCATCCTCTCCAATACTTGTAATTTTCTGTTTTTTTAACAGTTGTCATTCTAGTAGGTGTGAAATGCTGTCTCATAGTTGTTTTGATTTCCTTTTCTCCAAAGGCTAATGATGTTGAATAACTTTTCAAGTGCTTTTTGACCATTGTATATTTTCTTTGGGCAAATGCCTATTTAAATCTTTTGCCCATTTTTAATGTCTCTTTATTGTTGAGTTGTAGGATTTTTAAATATATTCTCGATATTAAACCCTTATCAGATATGTGGTTTTGAAATATTTTCTCCCATTGAGTAAGCAGTCTTTTCACTTCCATGACAAAGCCCTTTGATGTGCAAAATTTTTAATTTTGATGAGGTCCCTTTTATCTATCTTTTCTTTGGTTGCTTTTGCTTTGGATATAAAGCCATTGCCTAACAAGATCCTGGTGATCCTTCCTTTCATATTCTTCTAGGAGTTTTATAGTCCTGGTTCTTAGGTCTGATCGATTTAGAGTTAATTTTTGTGTATGGTGTGAGAAAGGGGCTCTCAATCATTCTTTTGCACATGGACATCTGGTTCTTCCAGGACCATTTGTTGAAGAGACTGTCCTTTCCCAATTGAGTAGACTTGGCAGCCTTATAAAAAATCAACTGGCCATAGATGTGAGGGTCTATTTATGAAATCTCATTTCAATTCCATTGGTGTATATGTCTGTTCTTGTACTAATACCATGCTGTTTTGATTACTATGGCTTTGTAATAAGTTTTAAGATCAGAAAGTGTGGGTCCTCCATCTTTGTTCTTTTTCAAGATGTCATTGGGTATTTAGGACCCCTTACCCTTCCATATAAATTGGATGGTTAGTTTTTATATTTATGCTAAGTAGACTATTGGAAATTTTAATAGGATTGCATTAAATCTGTAAGTCATTTTTGGCAGAAATAATATCTTAACAATATTTAGTCTTGCAGTCCTTGAGTATGGAATGTCCTTCTATTTCTTTAGTTCTTCTTTGATTTCTCTGAGCAATATTCTGTACTTTTCTGAGTATAATTCCTTTACATCCTTGGTTAGATTTATTCCTAGATATTTCAGTCTTTTAGTTGCTATTGTAAATGGAATTTTTTCTTTCTTCCTTGGATTGCTCATTACTAGTGTATGGAAACACTACTGATTTTTGCAGGTTGATCTTTGTACCCCACAACTTCACTGAATTCATTTATTAGCTCTAATACCTTTGCTGTATATTCTTCAGGTCTTTCTATATATAACATCATATCATCTGCAAATAAGGAATGTTTTACTGTTTCCTTGCCCATTTGGATGGCTTTTATTTATTTTTCTTGGTGAATTGCTCAGGTTAGAACTTCTTGTACAATACTAAATAACAGTGGTGTAGTGGGCATCATTGACTTTTTCAATATCGTATAGAAAAAGCTTTCAGTCTTTCACCATTGAGTATGATGTTTGCAGTGGAATTTTCATATATGCCCTTTGTCATGTCAAGGAACTTTTTCTAAGTGTTTTTATCAAGAAAGGATGCTGGATTTTGTCAAATGCCTTTTCTGTGTCAATAGAGATAATCATGTGCTTTCCTCTTTGTTCTGTTAATATGGTGTATTACAGTAATTGATTTTCTTAAATTAAACCACCCTTGCATACCTGGGATAAATCCCACCTTATCATGGTATATAATTTTTTTAATGTGCTGTTAGATTTGATTTGCTAGTATTTTATTGAGGATTTTACATCAATATTCATAAGAGAAAATTATCTGTAATTTTCTTTGCTTGTAGTATCTTTATCTGGTTTTGTTATTAGGGTGATGTTGGCTTCAAGGAATGACTTAGCTAGTGTTCCCTCCTTTTCGTAATTTTGGGAGCATTTGAGCAGGATTGGTAATAATTCTTCTTAGAATGTTTGGTATAATTTCTCTGAGGAACCATCTGGTCCTGGACTTTTCTTTTTTGGGAGATGTTTGATTACTGATTCAATCTCTTTACTTGTAATTGGTCTATTGGTATTTTCTATTACTTCTAGAGTCAGTGTAGGTTGTTTGTGTGTTTATAGAAATTTGTCCATTTCATCTAGGTTGTCTAATTTGTTGTCATAAAGTTGTTCACAGTATTCTCCTATGATTATTTTCATTTCTGTGGGATTGGTAGTAACGTCCCCTCTCTCATTTCTAATTTTATGTATTTGCATCCTCTATCTTCTTTTCTTTGTCAGCCTAGCTAAAGTTTTGTCAATTTTATTGATTTTTTTAAAGAACCAAATTTGGTTTTGTTAATGTCCTCAATTGTTTTTAATTCTCTATTTCATTTATTTCTGCTTTTAATCTTTGTTATTCCTTTCTTTCTCCTTGGTTTAAGTTTATTTTGCTGTTTTTCTAGTCCCTTTCTAGTAGTGTGTGTTTAGGTCTTTGATATTATCTTTTTCTTCTTTACTAAGAAAAGAATTTAGGACCCTAAAGTTCCCTCTCAGCATTGGCTTTGCTGCATCCCATAAGTTTTGATATTTTGTGTTCTCATTTTCATTTGTCTCAAGATATTTACTTATTTCCCCTGTTATTTCTTCTTTGATGCATTGATTGTTTGAGTGTGTTATTTTACTTCCATATACTTGTCGATTTTCCAATTCTATGCCTGTTCTTAATTTCCAGCTTCATTCTGTTGTGGTCAGAGAAGATGCTTTGTATAATTTCAATCTTTTTACATTTATTGAGACTTGCTTATTGACCCAACATGTGGTCTATCCTGGGGAACAATCACTGTGCAATTGAGGAGAAAGTATACCTGCTAATTTGAGGTGCAATGTTCTGTATATGTCTATTAGGTCCAGTTCATATAGTATTACTCAAGTTCTATGTTTCCTTATTGATCTTCTGTCCAGATGTTCTGTCTATTGATGAATGTGGAGTATTGAAATCTCCAACTCTTATGGTAGAAGTGTCTATTTCTCCCTTCTGTTTTGCCAGTGCTTGCCTCATGTATTTTGGGGCACCGTGGTTAGGTGCATAAATATTTATGATTATTATTTCTTCTTGGTGGATTGACCCTTTTTTAAATGTATAGTGTCCTTTGTTTCTTGCAACAGCTTATGACTTAAAGTCTATTTTGTTCAATATTAGTTAGCTATCTCCAGCTCTCTTTTGCACATGCTTTCCTGGATTATCTTTTTCCATCCTTTCACTTTCAATCTATTTGTGTCTTTGGGTGTAAGGTGAGTTTATTGTAAATAACATATAATTCAATTGTGCTTTTTAAAAAATCCATTCTGTCAACCTGTGTCTTTTGATTGGGGAATTTAATCCATTAACATTCATTGTTATTACTCTAAAGGCAGTATTTAATTTAGCCATTTATTTCTTTGGTTTTCATATGTCTTATAACTTTTTTGTCTCTCTTTTCTTTATTGCAGCCTTCTTTTCTGTATAGTTGATCTGTTGTGATGTATGTAATTGCTCCCTTTATCATTTACTTTTCTGTATATTTTTAAATACTTTCTTCTTGGTTACCCTGGGGTTTGTATTATACATGTTAAGTCTATAACCAACTAATTTGAAAAGATACTAACTTAACAAGAATAGCATGTATTTCCTCTGGTCCCATATCCCTCTGTTTCCCCTCTTTATGATGTTTTTGTCTCACATTATGTCTTTATATTTTGTGTGTCCATTATCAGGAAATATGACTATTTTATATTCAAACATATTTTAACTCACAGGAATTAAAGAATAGAGTTATATATGAGGATACAGTATTTTTGAGTTTTGTATTTACCCTTTTAGTTACCTTACTGATATTCTTCATTTCTACACTCTCTTCCAAATCTCTCTTTCTTGTCTTTTCCCTTCAGCCTGCAGAACTCCCTTTAGTATTTCTTATATGGCAGGTCTCTTGATGAAATCTCTCAGTTTCTGTTTATCTGTGGATATTGTAAAATATCCCTAATTTTTGAAGTATGTTTTTGCCAGATAAATAATTTTTGGCTGGCAGTTTTTCTCCTTCAGTACCTTAAATATATCATGCCACTGCCTTTTCACCCTCATGATTTCTGATGAGAAATCAGCACTTAGTCTTATTGATGATCCCTTGTTTGTGACAAATCTCTTTTCTCTTGCTGCTTTCACAATTCTGTCTTTATATTTGGCATTTTATATTCTGCTTGACATGTGTCTCAGAGGTAGTTGATTAAGATTTATTCTGTTTGGAATATGTTGCACTTCTTGGACATATATATTCATGTCTTTCCTAAGAGTTGGGAAATTTTCTGCCATTATTTCCTCAAATATTCTTTCTGCCCATTTTCCCTTCCCTTCTCCTTCTGGAACTTCTATGATGCATATATTTGTACTTCCTGCTGTCACTCAAGTCCCTTAGACAATGCTCAATTTTTTCTATTATTTTCTCTATCTGTTTTTCTGACTGTATGATTTTGACTGTTCTGTCTTCTAGTTTGCTGAGCCTTTCTTCTGCCTATTCAAATCTGCTGTTGTATGCCACTAGTGTATTTATTTATTTATTTATTTTTGAGGTACCTTGGCCAGGGATTGAACCCAGGACCTCATATGCAGGAAACTGGTGCTTAACCACTAAGCCACATGGGCTCCCCTGAGTTGGTTTTTTCATTTGTTTGCTTGTTGTTTGTTTTTGTTTTTAGGAGGTACTGGGGACCGAATTTGGGACCTCTCATGTGGGAATCAGGCACTCAACTGCTTGAGCCACATTTGCTTCCCTCTAGTGTATTTTTAATCTCCATTATTGTGTCTTTCATCCCCATAATTTCTGTTATGCTTCTTTTTAAACTTTCTAATTCTTCCTTTGGCTCCTTATCTAGCATTAGTTTATTTCTTTCCATATTTTCCTTCTTCTCCTTGAACTGATTTTGGAGATTCGTTTGCATTTCTTTGAGAAGCTATTCCACAGTCTGTGTTTCCTCTTTAATTTGTTCCCTTGACTGAGCCATATCTTCCTGTTTCTTAGCATGATTTGTAATTTTTTTTCTGATTTCTGGGCATCTGATTAGTTTGATATGCTAACTCTGAAGGTCAGTTTCTCCCTCTTGCCTAGGGTTTTATTGTAGATTGACTATGTGTTAAGTCTATTTTTAAATCTTTGTCCAACTTACACTGGTCATTTAGAGAAACCCATGTTTAACTGTTCAGATCTTCTCAGGTCTTCTGCACCTGATTCTTAACCTGGACCTGTGGTACACCTCTTTAGATTACTCTTTTATGTGCAATTGTTTTATCTCCAGGAGAAAGCTTCCTTTCCTCTGCTTCTCTGGAATTCTTGGTCTTT
>JAQZBX010008843.1:0-47291 GCA_029593785.1 Cabassous unicinctus | reverse complement strand
AAGCGAACCCAGGGCCTCTCATATGGTAAACGGGTGCTCTATCCATTGCGCCACACCCGCTTCCTGCCGTGAGGTTGCTGCATCAGCCCACCGCACCGCTCAGGCCGGCGTGCCCTCACAAGGAGGCCTCGGGACGCGAACCCGGGCCTCCCATATGGTAAACGGGGGCTCTATCCACTGAGCCACACCCGCTTCCCTGCCTCTTCTTTTAACGGACAATTGCAAATAGCTGCCCTCCAGCGGGTGCTGCCATTCCCCACCTCGTAGTCCTGTGGCTGAGATAAAAGGTATGGATGGGAGCTGGATTTACACATTCATACCCATGTAATCACCCCAGATGCTGGATTAGGACAGATATGGACCCCTTCACTTTGACCAGCATCCATTTGCTTCTGCCGGCTGCACTTGTGAAGGTGCAAACCACATTGGGCAAGTTTTAGCCAGTCTCCCTCTGGAACCTGCTGCCGTATATCCTTTACGATTGTTGTTGAAGACACAATTCATGATCATACATAAGTGCCCCCATATGAAGAGAGTGGTATTTCTCTCTGCTCAGCACCAGCCGAAAGTGTGCTTCTTCTGAAGCAGTTTAATGTTTCATTGTCTCATGGACCCCCATGGATGGCGTAATTTATATTTCCCTCTTTGTTTGCTGCTAGGAAGCTCAGATTTAAAATTGCGACCAAATTCTAGCATGCATCTTTTGTAGCAACCTCAATCCTGGATTTATCTTTTTATTTTATTTCTTAAATATTTTTCTTTTCTTTTCTTTTCTTTTCCTTTACATTCTATTCTATTCTATTCTATTCTATTCTATTTTTACTGTTACTCTCCTTTGGTCCCAATGTTCTCACATATTTATTGTTATTTTGTTTTGTAGAAAGGCTTTTATTGTTCTTGGTACTTAAAGAAATTTTGGAACAAGGAGAAGGATAGATAGGTAAAAATAGAGACAGATTGTATATATAGGTTTATGTGCATTCTGTCTATGTATCTACCTATAATCTAAATCTTTGAAAAGAACAAAGAATGTTTATACCACAGTGTTGTGAGGACCATTGCCATAGAGTTATGTGTTTGTTAAGGGTAATGTGCTGGGCCCAGGCTCCTTCCCACAGTCCTCTCCTGCCTGCCCACCCACACAGAACTCATCCATCCGTCCTCACAGCTGCCTATGCTTCCCCCTCATACAGCCGCCAGGCCCTGTCTATTTCCACATCTGCTCCTCACATCCCTCCAGCTCTCCAGGCAGGGACTGTGTCTCCTTCATTCCTGTAGCGCCATGCTCCCAGCTGCCAACCTTCAGGGATGAAATGGAATTTTTGTCCCATTTTCAGTTCAAAAGCATCAACCAAGGCAAGAAAACCAGTGTCGCCGACTCTATGCTGAGGATGCTGGAGAAGTATTCGCAGAACCTGGAGGACCTGATCCAGGAGCGGACGGAGGAACTGGAGTTGGAGAGACAGAAGACGGAAAGGCTGCTCTCCCAAATGCTCCCTCCGTGAGTGGCCCTTCGGGGCTTGATTGTGCCTCTAGCCTCAGCTCTGAGCACAGGACCTGGAACGTAGAAGATGCTCAGTAAATCTGGGTCCCATGAATTCTTTAGATTCATTCATTGTTTCTTTATCCAGCATATTTTTCTTGCATCCTTACTATGCCCTATGCACTGTGCTGAGCCGGTGAATGTTGAATTTCTGCTGTTTCCCATTCTTGGAAGCAAGGAGAGGGCACAATGTTCCTGACCACACCTTGGAGATAGTAATGTCCAAAGAGGGACAGGTATTTGCTTAAGGGCAGTCAGCACACAAGCAAACCTGTCTCAGATCCCCTGACACTTAACCCAGGCTCCCCATCCCCACCCCCAAATAACCCTCCTTACCCCCAAACTATAAAGAAGGGGTCCTCCTACCTTGTGAGCCTTTCTATCCCTTCAGGTCCGTGGCTGAAACTCTGAAAATGGGAGCGACTGTGGAGCCAGAGTACTTCGACCAGGTTACCATATACTTCAGTGACATTGTGGGTTTCACCACCATCTCAGCCCTGAGTGAGCCCATTGAGGTGGTGGGCTTCCTCAATGACCTCTACACCCTGTTCGATGCTGTCCTGGGCAGCCATGACGTGTATAAGGTGAGGGTACCTGGAGGCTGGCATGCCATCCCTCCTTTCACCACTTGTCTGTGTCCCTGTTCATTTACTTCCATTCATTTATTTGTATGTTTGCATCAGTTAGCTAGTCCTGTGTAACAAACAAGCCCAAAACTCATTAGCTTAAAACAATCAGCATTTATTATTGCTCTCAAGCCTATGGGTCAGCCGGAAAGTTCTTCTGGACTCAGCTGGACTCACTCATGTACCTGTGGTCTGCTGTAGGTGGGGTAGGCAGCTCCCGATCTTGGCTGGGCTCTCTCCATCTCTGGAGCCTTGGATGGGACAACTCAGCTCTGGCCCACATGCTCTCTCATCCTCCAGCAGGCTAGTCTGGATTCTGAGAGAGATAGCAGAAGCACACAAGCCTCTTGAGAGCTATGCTGGGAATGGGCATAGTGCTATTTCTGACACTTTCTAATGGTCGAAGCAAGTCACAAGACCAGCCCAGATTTAAAAGGTGGGAAAATAAACTCCACGTCTTGGTGAAGGAAGACCACAGTATTCATTTGTCCGTTGTCCATCTATCAATCCCTTTATTTTTTTATTTTTTAAAAAGATTTATTTATTTATTTATTTATTTATTTATCCCCCCCTTGCTGCTTGTGCTTGCTGTGTCCATTCGCTGTGTGTTTCTTCTGTGTCTTCCTGTCTCCCCCTTGCTGTGAGGTCTTGCTGCATCAGCCTACCGCGCCACGCGGGCTGGCCTGCTCTCACAAGGAGGCCCCGGGAAGCGAACCCAGGGCCTCACACATGGTAAATGGGGGCTCTATCGATTGAGCCACACCCACTTCCTGTTGTGAGGTCTTGCTGCATCAGCCCACCGCACCGCGCAGGCTGGCCTGCCCTCACAAGGAGGCCCAGGGAAGTGAACCCGGGGCCTCCCATATGGTAAACGGGAGCTCTATCGATTGAGCCACACCCGCTTCCCTATCAATCCCTTTAAAAAGCTTTTATTGACTGGCTCTCTGTGCCACATCCCATGCTGGATGAGGGCAAACAGATGAGTCAGCCCCTGCCCTCAAGGCACTCAGTCCTGTCGATAAAAGATGATGACAATTCACGGCAAAAGTGATGATCAGGGAAGGCAGGGGAGGCTGAGACGGCCTCCAACCCAGCTAGTGGCAGGAGAGCAGAGTAAAGAGCAGGGAAGACTTCCTGGAGGAGGTGTCATCTTCCTAGCATTGTCTAGTTTGGGCTTGGCCACTCCAGGCAAGGAATGGGGGAATAATGTGCTAAGCTTGAGGTTTGAGAGGGCCTGGTGAGTGTGATGAATGACAAATGGGTGGTGATGGCTGGATGAGAAGTGGGCCAGTTGGGTGGGGGGTGTGGGGGTAGGCAGGGACCCTGGGGAGAGCAGCAGGAGCCTTGGTGGAGCTGCCAAGGCTCTCCTTTATCTAGTTCCTGTGCACCTCTCAATTCTAGGTTTGAGTCCCAGTCTGGCCAGCTTTGGTGTGACTTCAGGCAAATGGTTTCCCCTCTCTGGGCCTCTGCTTCTTTATCCATGAAATGGGAATAATGAACCCAGTCCTAGCATGTTCATAGACTAACGGGGGGATTCTGTCCCCCAGGTGTCAACTGTGAGGCTGTGAGGGTGAGTAGCCTCCTGCCCTCTCCTCATCAGCTCTGCCCCTACTTTGGGGAGCTTCCCCACCCCGACTCCTCCCCTTGTTCTGATCCAGAAGCTAGGGGCCTTGGGTCAGCTTCTGACACAGTGGAGGAGGTGGGGATGGAGGGCCCAGGAAAGAGCCAAACTCAGGCTCCATTGACCTTGGCCTTCATTTGTGACCCGCCAGCCCCCTTCCAGCCTCAGCCCTCCAAGGAGGCAGGGGTAGGGGAGGACCAGGCCCCGAGGCCTGAAGCCAGGATAAAAAGGAAGCCTCAGCAGGAGTTTCAGAGGAGAGAACTAATACTCTGAGGTGCCAGGCACAGTGCTGACATTATTTACATTATCTCAACAATAATCACCAACACTTATTGAGTATTTACTGTATACTGGATGCTTGTGTAAGTGCTTTATATGTATTAACCCATTTAATCATCATAGTCAGCTACGAGGTAGGTACTGTTACCCCTAATTTATAGATGAGGAACCTGAGGTGACAGAGGTTAAGTGGCTTATTTAATGACATATTCCCAGTGAAATGTGGAGCTGTGATATGAGCCTGGGCATCTGGTCCCAAGGCCACACACTATTCTGCCACCCCTTTCAGGGCTTCTCGCTGTCCCCATGTTATGGAAAGTCCTCAGGATAAATCCAGAGGTTCATAGTGGCCCACAAGACCCTCTAGGAGCTGCCTATCTTCCTGCTGTGTCTCTGGCCACTCCACCTCTGCAGACCTCTCTATGCCTCACCCATGCTTTGCTTTCTAGCCTCCAGACCTGTTCCCTTTACCTGGAAATCTGCTTCCCCTTCTCTTCACCTGGCTCCCTCCTGGTCATCCCTCTGGTCTCAGGTTGGCTTCCTTGCTCTCAAGTCATGCTTAGGAACTCTTTGATGCTTTCATAACTGTCCCTGGACAGCCCATATGCACATTATGGCCTCCACTAAACCACTCTGTCCCCAGTGCCTGGCAGTGTCCAACACATAGTAGGTCCTTAGGAAATATATGTTAACTGAATGAGGCCCAGAGAGGGAAGTGACTTACCCAAGGTCACACAGCTGGTAGGCAGCAGAGCCTGGACAGGAGCCCACATTGTCCACCACACCCTAGCTCCGTCCACCACACCACACTACCCAAGATGACCCACAGAGGCCTGAGCCACCTCCAGCCCAAGGATGCAACTTGACTCCCGCTCGGGGCTCAGGACCCCAAGTCCCCGGCCTGTTCTGAGGTGTTGTCTCTGGTGCTGGCTGAGTTTCCCTCTTGCCTCCAGAGCCGCCCTGGCCCCGTGGGCCTCAGGAAAAGATTCCTCATCTCATCTCACTGAGCCCTACAGCTTTGATCTGCCCTGAGTCAGCCCTGGCCTTGTCTCTTCCTCCCCTGCTAATCTTTTCTCACACATATGTCCCTCCCAGCTCTGAATCATGCCTGCTGATCTGCTCTGAACTCTGGCCAAGAGGTCTGCATCTTTCTGGAAGAGTGAAATGAAATAAAACAAGGCCCACACACCTCTCCAGATGTGGGGAAACAGGCGGCCTGTTCCTCAGGATGTGCGAGCGCGTCTCTCATCACTCACGCCATCCGCCTCGGTTTCCCCTCCGTCCCCAGCAGGATCTGGTTACTGCTCTTTAATCCGGCCTGGGTTGGGAGGCAGCCAGGCAGTCCTTTCCTGGTTCTGCAGGGATCTGTGATTCCTTCCCAGCACCTGCTGAGCGAGCACTTTTATGGACATAACTCCGGAGCAGAGCCCATGGGGGCTGCGGGAGATGAGAGGGCTTACCCACAGCCGGCTGTGAGTCCTGCTGCACAACCCTGGGCAAACCACTTTCCCCTCTGAGCCTCAGGTTCCCCCTTTGTCAAACGGGTGAAAGTGCCCCCTACTCAGGAGTGTTGTGAAGACGAAGTAACATGGAAGTGCTATAGCTCATTCATCTGCCAACAATATGTCAAGCACCGGCCAAGGCCTTCCCCTGAAAGGGGAGAGGGATGGCATTAGCCAAGCATCTACAGTGGGCTGGCCTGGCCCAGGGATTTTCAGAGGGTGCCACACTTACCCTTTCAATGCCCCTCAGAGGGATGGATAACCATCCCTACTGTACAGATAAGACAGGCTCAGAGAGGGTAAGTGACTAGCCCGAAGTCCACAGCAAGTCAGTGGAGCAGCGAGAATCCACATCTGAGCCTGTTAGCTCGCAAACCTTTGCTTTCACTACTCTTCCGGCTGCGCCCCCCTCTGCGGGAGGACCCACAGCTCTCGCGCGTGGCCCGAGTGCCCACTACGACGGGCATCTTTAAGCACGTCACCATTACCAGTCTGGGCTCCCAGAGTGCAGGACCTGTGCCTTTCAGTTCAAAGGCAAGTGAGAGAGAGACTCAGGTGCCAGGTGGGTGGAGAGATCAGGTTTGGCAGCTTGGAGAATGTGGTCTGGATGTGTGGCCACCGTGGGGCCTTCTCCTACTCCTCCCCCCACCTGGACCTCGGAGCGCCCATCTGAGGCAAAGCTGGATCCCCAGAGCAGGTGCATGGCCCCTGATTCTCAGGCACATACCTTGCGGCTGATAATGGGGCCAAGGAGCAGTGAGTCTCCTGAGCTTTCTCCAGAGGCAGGACCAGGCCTGACGCCCATGTGTGCTGAGCACATGCGAGGTGGGAGCAGAGAGGAAACCCTATGTGGCAGGCAGATCCTCCCCGAGTGAGAGAAAGGACCCAAGCCACATACACGGGGAGGCAGTGCAGTGTATGGACTCTGGAGCTGGATGACCAAATTCAAATCTACTTATTAGTGCTGTGTGGCCTTGGCAAGTGACAACCTCTCTGGTCCAGTTTCTAGATAGAAAATGGCAACAATAATAGTACCTACCTTCTAGAATTCTTGTGAAGATCTAATGAGTTAATATTTGTAAAGGGTTTGGAAAACAGTATCTGGTGCATAATAAGTGCTATAAAAGTATTGGGGAACTCTTCATCCTCCTTCTAATCTTGTCAATCAAACAAGCTATTCTTCCTCCTGGGAGAGTAGAGGGGTGGACAGAAGGACAGGCAGGGGTTTCTCTTATTTTTCCCTCCTGGGGTATGGAACAGAACGTCTCTTTCCTCTATGGCAATGTACGCAGTGGGGGATCACCCTGCCCCCACCTCGCCACCTTCACCGCCAGGGCACACACACTGCATGGACAACAGCAGGCAGGTAACAAGGAGAGTGGTCACAGCCCGGAGGAGGGAAACGTCCTTTTCCCAGCTGGTAACTGGAAAGGTTTCATGGACTAGATTCCATGTGAGCTGGGCCTGAGGGAGGGGTCGGATTTCAACAAAGAGAGACTGGGGGCCAGCCTTTCAGGCAGAGGGCCCGTGCACTGGAGAGCAAGAGGTGAGCAAGCTGAGCGTCTCTGTGGGGAGTGGAAAGGGCCCCAGTTTGGCTTTACCAAGGGCAACTGTTGGGAAATGAGCCGGAGATGTTGCAAATCACGGAAGCCCTTGGGTGCCAGACCATGGGGCATGAGTTTTTTGTTTTTTGTTTTTTTTTAAAGATTTATTTATTTATTTATTTATTTATTTATCCCCCCCTTGCTGCTTGTGTTTGCTGTGTCCATTTTGCTGTGTGTTTTTTCTGTGTCTGCTTATCTCCCCCTTGCTGTGAGGTCCTGCTGCATCAGCCCACCGCGCCCGCGCGGGCTGGCCTGCCCTCACAAGGAGGTCCCGGGAAGCGAACCGGGGGCCTCCCGTATGGTAAACGGGGGCTCTATCGACTGAGCCACACCCGCTTCCCCGGGGCATGAGTTTTAAGCCACTGGCCATAGGGAGCAGTTTTAAGTATCTGAGCAGCATGGGATGCGATTAGGGCAGATCACTTCCTGGTGGCAGGGGCCAGGTAGAGGATGGCCAGAGTGAGGGAGAGACCTGAAGGCGTAGGCAATAGGCCACATTCCTTGCGCTAACGTTGTGTGAAAGGGATTTAGTTCATTACAGCGCCCCCTGTGGGCGGGGAGAAGTATGATTATTATTATGATTGTCCACCAGGTGCTGAGAAGAGCAGAAGGTCCCGGCCAGAGGAAAGGCTTTGCATCCCAGGCCTCAGTGGTGCTGGGATGGGACAGCTGTAGAAGGGGCGGGGCAGGATCTGGGGGCTCTTTAGCCTGGAGAGGGAGACTCGGGGAGCAGAGTCACAGTTTTCACTTTGGCTGTCCAGGCCTGCAGCAAGGGAGAAGGCCATGGTTCATTAACCTCTGTGTCTCCAGGTCGTGGAACAGAGAAGGCACTTAGGAAAGGTACATGGATTGAGTTCAGGAAGCAGAACTGGAACCAGCAGGGGAGAGGCAGGTTTCAACTCAGTTCAACTTCTGAAAATCAGAGTTGCCTAAAAAAAAAAAAAAGAGACGCGGCCTCCTTTTTCCTTGATAGGAAATAGGACTTTCCTATCAAGGAGTATGAGCAGGTCAGGACCGTCCCTGGGGCTGGGGGTGGTAGGGTGGATGGTCTTTATTAAGTCCTTCCAATTCTGAGATTCTGGGCTTCTATCTTCGCTAAAACCATTAACCAAGCAAATAATGATGCAAGTGATGATGAAGGCAGCGTCTCCATAATGAGCCTGGTCCTTTAAATACTTTACCTCTAATAGTCATGCCACATAAGAGCAAACTGAAACCCGCACAGGGGAAGCGGGCTGCCCAAGGTACGTGGCAGATTGAACCCACATCTCCCTGATTCCAAAACCTCCATTCTTTCCAGTGCACCTCGGAGGGTTTGGAAAACAGGAGGTGTCCAAGAGATAGGTGCTCTTACCAAATGAAGCCCCGGCCTGGCCCTGTGGCTTTGTGCAGACAGAGTGCCCAGGGCTGCTGCCAAGGAGCCCGTGGCCTGGGGACAGAGGAGACCAGAAAGACCGTGGCCTTCCTCAGTACAGACAGAGGCGAGAGCGAGAGCGCCTGGACCTGGAGGCCTGGCAGAGACGGCGCTGTGGGCCTGAGACCTGCAGGGCTGGGGTGGGGAGCTCCCGCGGGATGTGGATGCGGATGCGGATGCGGGACAGGGAGGGCGTGTCCTCGAGCTGGAGAGTGAAAGCTATGCTTTCCAGGTGGAGACCATCGGGGACGCCTACATGGTGGCGTCAGGGCTGCCCCGGCGCAACGGGAGCCGGCACGCGGCCGAGGTCGCCAACCTGGCCCTGGACATCCTCAGCTCTGTGGGCGACTTTCGGATGAGGCACGCGCCCGACGTGCCCATTCGCATCAGAGCTGGCCTGCACTCAGGTACGGGCCCCGGCCAGGCCAGGCCCCTCTCCCCCAACACCCCCGGGGCATTGGCTGGGACACCCCCAATGCCGTGCTTCTGGAATTCCGAGATTCTAAAATTCTATGATAGATAAAAATTTTATATTTCTTTTTTCCATCTATTTTTTTAATGTTCTAAGATGCTATAAATTAAATAATCTGTCTTGGCATCTGTCAAGGGCATCTAAGCCCATGTCAAGGAGCTGATAGTCTGATGGAGGCAGGACAGAAATGTGTGGTCACACAAACAACTAAATGTTTGCTGGGATGGGTCTGGGAGGACCTTGGGGACTCTAATCTATCTTTTCCATGTTCCCATCCTCTACCCCTCTCCCTCCCTCCATGGCTCCCCTCTCCTGCAGGATAAAGTCCAAATGCCTCCCCCTCCCCCCCGTGGCCTCCAGGGCCCATGCTAACCTCTCCAACCTCATCTCCCACCACTCCCACTCAATCCTCCATGCACACTCAGCTGCTTGCCAGTTCCCGTGGACCCTCTGCCTCGGGGCCTTTGCACTTGTTGTTCCTGCCCACCCATTCTTTCATCCTTTAAGATACAGCTCATGCATCATCTCCTCCAGGAAGTCCTCTGGGCTGAGTCTGAGGCCCCTTTCTGGATTGGCACAGCCCTGGTGTTTTTCTCTTCACAGCACCACCAGGCTGGGAGCTCTCCACGGGCAGGGACTGGCTCCAATTAATCTGTGTCCTTACCACCCCCACCCCCTCAGATCAGACCCTGGTGCAGGTGTCATCTTTCTGCATGTTGATGGAGGCTCCAGAGAGCTTCATCCTCATTCCCCAGCTGGAGCCCAGGATGTGGGGTGGGGAATGGCAGTGAGAGTGGGGAAGGGCAAGGCTGTTGTTGGGGCCCCTCTCAGTCTGGGACCTGCTGGAGTTCACCGGGCACATTTGGGTTTCAGGGCCCTGCGTTGCAGGGGTCGTAGGCCTCACTATGCCTCGGTACTGCCTCTTTGGGGACACTGTCAACACTGCATCCCGGATGGAGTCCACAGGGCTGCGTGAGTATCTCACACTTCTATCCTGCCCAGGGGAAAGGACTCTTTCTCCACGACCCTTGCACTCTGGCTGTTTGATTAGTAACCAAATCTCCACCTGGTGACAGCATACCCTAGTTGCCAGTAAAGCAGTTGTAAGGAGATGATATATGTGATTGGTTCTTTTAACTTTCCACAGGGTTTTTGTGATGTTCTCATGAGGGAATTAGAGAAACCAACAAGCCCAGAGGCAGAAAACCTGGCTCTGCAACTGGCTGGCTGGTGCCCTTGAACAAATTGGTCTTCCTCCAGGCCTTGGTTTCCCCATCCTTGCAATGAGGAGACTCCCAGTTTTTTAAAAAAAAGAGAAAAATCCTTTTTGGACCCTTGCTGAGAGCAAAAGACAACATGACAACTTGGTTCAAGCAACTGAAAAGGATTGGTGTCCTAGGGCCTCCTCTTCTGGTTGTACAGCTGTGTGCTCCCTAACATTATTCAATGCACATCCTGCATAACTGGACATGGTGGCCTTATTGAGAAGTCTTGCTCTTAGAACAAAAATTAAAACTCCTTATCTGCCATGACTCAGCCTTCAGAAATTTCCTGACAAGTAGTAGTAATTATGTTCCTAGGGGTTCAGACTTCATCCTAATTTCCTCTTAACATTCAATCTATGTAATTTGCTTTTCCTCAAGGTCTTTACTTTAGTGAGCAACTGTATAAAGGGATGAGAGGGCCAGGAGAAGGGTACTGTATGCATTAGAATTGTGAGGATGACTGGTTGGAACTTGGGGCTGTTACAGTCGCTTAATGAGTTTACTAAACTCTAGGTACGCTGCCACCAGGTGGTGACTGCATTACTACCTTTCTTCTCAGCCTACAGAATTCATGTCAGCCGAAGCACTGTCCAGACACTGCTCAGCTTGGATGAAGGCTACAAAATTGATATCAGAGGTCAGATTGAGCTGAAGGTGAGAGAATTTCTTCCCTGGGCCTGGTGGGAAAAGAGGCCGGTTTCTGTGGATAGTAGGAGATTTTCATCTGACTGATTTGACTGTAGGAAACACCTGCCTGGAGCTGGGGATTGAGCTGATCACCTTTACATGTCATCTTCGCTCCCCAACTCCTAAGGGAATTTTTTCTTCCTGGGAGCTTTTCCCTCATTTAGGGAAAGAGCCAGGACAGGGAATTCACTTCAATTGATGACCTACCTGGGCAGTACACTGGTGCACAACATACATCAACGTATTTATCGCTCACAGAAATTATGAAAGGAGGATAATTTTCCCCATTTTATAGTTGAAGAAATTATATCAGAGAGGCAAAATGACTTGTCCAAAACCACACAGCTTGTAATCCAGGTCTAGTGATTCCAAAGCCTGTGACTTCTTCATAGAATGGTTGGGCTCCTACTCATCCCTCCGAACCCTAGCTCAGAAATCACTTCTCACTGAATCCTGCCCTAATCCAGGAACACCGCTCTTCCTCTTTTCCCCAACAGTGACTATCATGCCTTCTCTGTGCACCAAACAGTCCCACAACAAGCCCTCGGTTGTTGTAGGTGCGATTTAGGGTTGTACTTGCCCATGTGCACCTCGAAGGCAGAGACATTAAACATTTTTTAAAAATAAATTTTATTGAAGTATATCATACGTACATGCACATGTTTATGCATCTACATAGACAATATGTGTATAGTTAAAGTTGCAAACTTACAAAACAAATATGCATATCATCATACAAAGCTCCCATACATCTCCCCACTACCAACACCTTGTGTTGTTGTGAAACATTTGCTACAAACTATGAAAAAGCATCGTCAAAATATTGCTACTGACTAGAGTCCACATCTTACATTTGCTGTATTTTTCCCCAACCCACCCAATTATTAACACCCTATATTAGTATTACACATTTGTTATAGTTTATGAGAGAACATTCTCGAATTTGTCCTGTTAACCACAGTCCATCTTCCACCACTGGCTGCCCTGTGTTATACAGTCCCAGGCTTTGTACAATCCATTCAACATGTACACGCAGTGCCTCTCATTTTCATCACAGAGTTATGTTGTCATCACCTCAGTCAATTTTAGAATGTTTTCATTACTCAGAAGGAAAAATCCCATAACCCCCTCATACCCCGCTACTGTTGTCCCTTAGAATTGATATAATATCTTCTTGCCATTGCTGTGAAAAATTACAATATTACTATTAACTATTGTCCATAAGTTACATTACTTGTACTTTTCCTGTGTATCACCATATTCTCAATACTTTGTAAAAGACGACCATTCTTACATTGATACTATTTTTTTAAAAAAAGATTTATTTATTTATTTATCCCCCCCTTGCTGCTTGTGTTTGCTGTGTCCATTCGCTGTGTGTCTCCTCCGTGTCTGCTCATCTTCCCCTTGCTGTGAGGTCCCGCTGCATCAGCCCCTCATGCCGCGCGGGCTGGCCTGCTCTCACAAGGAGGCCCCGGGAAACGAACCCGGGGCCTCACACATGGTAAACGGGGACTCTATCGGTTGAGCCACACCCGCTTCCTGTTGTGAGGTCTTGCTGCATCAGCCCACCGCGCCACGTGGGCCAGCCTGCCCTCACAAGGAGGCCCCGGGAAGCGAACCCGGAGCCTCCCATATGGTATAAGGGGGCTCTATCGACTGAGCCACTCCCGCTTCCCTACATTGATACTATTAACCACAATCTTCATCCACCAATGAAATCACTGTTATACATTCCCTAGATTATTCTCTAGCTTCCTTTCAATTGACATTTACTTCCACAGATGACCCTTTTCAGCCACAATCATATTTACGAATCAGCACTGTTAGTTATACTTACTACAATTGCTACCATCAACTCTATTCGTTTCTACACCCTTACAATAAATCTTATTAAAAATTCTACCTACATTAAGCATCAGCTCCCATTCTCACCCCACATTCTATCTCCTAGTAACCTATACTCTAGAGTTTATGCATCATATTTAGTTCATTAAACATTTTTTTATTGCTGTTTGATAAAGGTGATGGTACAGTGTTTCTTCTGCCCCCCTCACCCCCCAACTCCTCAGCTAGAGCCAGGCTTCATGGGGGGACTGGAGTAGCCCAGGGATTTAGAGGTTCAGGTGGTCCATGGAGCTTGCTTCATCACACTGTAGATGAATGTAGGAGCAGGAGGGTGCAGTGACTTGTCCAAGGTCACAAAGCCTGTGAGGGCCAGCAGATGGCCAGGGTTATGGGAGAGTGAGCTGGAATAAGTCGGGGTGTGTGTGTGTGGGGGGGAGTGTGCACTGGTGTCCTGAGGAACAGAGGATGATGATGGCAGAAAGGGATGCCGCTGATGGGGAGGGCAGCACCCCCACCTCAGCTTCTTCAGGCTAGCCTGGGGGCTCCAGGGGGCAGTGCCCATCCCATAAAGCCCTGCCTGGGGTGGAGTACGGAGCCTCCAGACCAGCCAGCCCTGATCACCCCCCGGGCCCTGCTGTCCCCCCGGCTCCTAGCCCCCCAGGCAGACGTTTGGAGAGAATCACAGGCCATACTGGGTCCATAGCATCCTAGGTCCTCTGGTCATAGAATTCATGATTCATTATTTAGTTATCTAACAGATAAATATAAGCTTATCTCGCCTTCATAACAACTCCATAAGGTACTGAGGAAACTGAGGCACAGAGAGGTGCAGTAGCCTGAGCAAAGTCACACAGCCAGTAAGTAGCAGAGCTGGAATTTGGGCCCAGGCAGCTTGACTCCAAGGCGTTGGAATCATGCAACTCCGGCACCTTTCAGCCTGAGAAGGTTTGTGCAGAGAGGGCCCCCTTCATCCCTGTCCTCTCTCCTCCAGGGGAAGGGCATAGAGGAAACCTACTGGCTGGCAGGGAAGGCCAACTTCCCCAGACCCCTCCCTGCTCCTCTGGACATCAAACCTGGGTGAGTAAGGATTTCCCCGAAAGCCTGGAGTTGGGTGTTTTGTTTTATTTATTGGTATTTGTTATTTTTCTGGTTATAGACCTATCATTTACCAGTTGCGGGAAACTTGAAAAATACAGACTTGTTCAGAGATGAAAATAATCGCCATCTTTCCATTCCAGAGAGAAAACCACATTAGCATATTCCCTTGCAGCCTGTGTCTGATGTGCTTAGCTCATGCTGTTTTTAGATAATTTTACATTCTGCCCTTTGCCCTCAACGCAAAGAGCCCCCTCCCACACTGTTCAGGGCACTTTATAAACACACTGAAAGCGACTGCAACAAGATGGCAACACGTGGGCGTGCGCGGTTTGCTCGGCCTTTTGCGTATTGTTGAGCATTTAGAATCTTTCCATTTTGAGCGATTACAGGTAATGAATTGATAAATGTTATTGTGCACTTGTTGCCCTTAGAATTATTTCCACAGACAAATGGACACATCAAAGAGCACCCACATTTTAGGGGCTGAATGGGGATGGCACTCAGAGCGCTAGTGCCTGGCTGGCAGAGTTTGGCTCTTCCCTCTGTCCTCTGTCCTTTGGGACCATGTGACCCTCACAGAGGGTCACACGGGTGGGTTCGGGAGAGCAGCAATACGATTTCCCTCCAACGTGCTGTTCCTCGCTCCCTTCTACCCAAGCCACGGATAGTCCACACAAGGCCAGAGGACCAGGGGCCCAGATCTTGCCACTGCTGAGAATGACAATGTCACAGAAGTGAGAATGTCCCAGGACCACAGAGGCCAATGGGCTTACCCACCAGGGGGGAGGCTGAGCCCGGAGGTGGGCAGGGCCCCTCCCAGGGTCCCACAGTGGGGCCAGGCTTGTTGCCCCCTGCCCAGGTTTTCCCCTTCAGCGGAACTTCCGACAGGCTCCCCCCCCACCAGCTCTTCTGGGAAGGCCCCCACCCAAGGCAGCCCCCTCCCATGTCTCAAAGATGAGAAAAGTGTGGGACACACATGGGCTTCCTGGGAGCTGAGCAGGAGGAAGCAGCCCAGGCTGAGCATCCTCCATGTCGGCAGGACTGGTGTGGACAGTGGCTACGGGCAGGAAGCCGGTCCTAGCAGCAACTGCCCTCCTCCTCCAGCCGTCAGGAGTTCCGAAGGCCTCCGGAGCCCAGGGAACCTAGGGCGGGGCAGTGACGAAGGGCAGGGATTTTCCTCCCCTCCACGTCCACGCGTGGGGTCCAGCGAGGGAGGGAGGTGAGCGGATGGGCAGCCACTGGCATTTAAAGGAGCCACAGGGTACAGGACACTCAGGTGCATCGTTTATATAAGGCCACGGCAGCCTCCTGGGCACAGAACCAGCCCATGCTCATGGAAAGGCTCCCACGCGGATTGTCGGCATTCCACCCAGGCCCCAGGGACTGCGTGCTGGGGAGGCAGTGAGGGGTGAGGGCGGGCTGCAGGTCTGGGCATCCAGAGGGCGGACGGAGCGCCCCAACCTGGGTGCTGCCTGGTAGGGTGCCTTGGGCAGGTCCCTTTTTGCCTCTAGGCCTGGCTCCTAAGGGTCCTTCCAGCTATTAATTAGAGAGTCCAGTGCTTGTCCCGAGTGCCATAGCAGCACCCCCCACCCCGTAAGGGACCAGGGCCCTTTTTGCCCTTTCCTCTTACATCCCCGTCCTCTGCCCTAAACTCTCCCGCACCCCCACCCCCACCCCGTGTCTCCCTGGCTCTCTGACACCTTAGAGCAAGCCCTGCCCCTCTGACTTCCCACCAACTCCGGGGCCTGCCCTGTTTCCTCCTGACAGCCGAACTTCTCAGAAGGCCTGTGTGCTGACACCAACTTCACTTCCTCACCTCCCTCTCCCTCCTCCACCCCCGCAGTCTGACTTCCACCCTCGCTGGGCACAGAAGGCTCTTCTGAAGGTCACCAGTGAGCTCCGTCCATGTCACTAGGTCCGTGGGCAGTTGTAGTTTTCAGCCTGACAGCGCAGTAGTGTTTCTCCGTCTGTCCCTCCTCTTCCTAGAAACACGTCCTCCCCTGGCCTGTGGCCCCGCTGGCCATGCGCCCACCCCTCCCCTCATCCGTCTCAGGCTCCTGCGCCAGCTCCTGTCCTCTCCCCACCGTTAAATGCTGTGAGTGCATGGCCTCCTGGGCCTGCCCCTCCCAGTGGCTGTTGTCTGGGCTGCCTCACTGCACCTATCCTTCCCCGGATGGCACCCATGGTCTACCCAGAGCCCCCACCTCCCCTCGGAGCTCCAGGCCCATGGAGCTCACACTGCCTCTGTACGGTTCCTTCTGGGGCTCTCCTGGCACCTCACATCCACTAGGCCCATCCACCCTCCCAACCTGGTCCTCCTCCAGCCAGTAGGCCATTCGCTGTCCTCCAGCTCTTGTCACCCACCCTCAGGTTCTACAGCTCCATCTCCATCACACACCCAAGCCCTCTCTATGCTTCCACCGTGGTCCAAGGCACGTGGTCTCTCACGCGGACCCCACAGGGGCTCGCTAACCAGCTCCCCCGTCCCGTGCTCCCCTGTCCATCTCCACACCGCAGCCAGAGTGACACAGATATGGGCCACGTGAAAGTTCCCTGCTCAGCACCCTTGTGTGGCTTCCTACTGCTCTCAGGCTAAAACCTGGCTCTGTGCAGCCTCTAAGCCCCTGTGCAGTCAGGCCTCTGCCTGTCCCCCAGCCTCATCTCTCCTCCCTCCTTCCCCTGCTCATGGCCCACTTGTTGCCTCCTCACTGCTCCTTAGCATGTGCCAAGCCTCTTCCCACTCAGGGCCTTAGCTCTGGCCATGCCCTGTACCTTGAAGGCTCTGCCCAGACGCTTGCAGGCTTGGTCTCTTCCGATCACATCGGTCTCAGCTCACATGCCGCCTTCTCCAGAAGGCAGCTCTGACCACAAACTGTCAGCTGAGCCCTGCCGTCACCCTCCAGCCCACCTCCTAGCGTTGAGGTCTCCACAGCACTTATTACTACCAGATACTTCTTGTCGACGCGTTTATGGAACTTTCCCCAGCCCACGTAAGCTTCATGAGATCCCGGTCTGCGGATGTGCCTGCACGCCCATCATGCCCAGCACACGGGGAGCGTGAGTCATCGAGCCCCATGCACCGGCCACCTTCCCGCCTCCTCCCCGCAGGGCTCTGTCCGTGCAGGCAGCGGGCAGCCCCGCGCCCAGCTCTCTCCTGGCCCGGCCCACCCCGTCCTGGGATTGGAACCGGCAGGTCTGGCAGCCGGTTGTCATCCCCAGCTCCCTCAGCTGATGACTTTTCCACTCTCGGACAGAAACTTTAGAAAGTGCCAGAAATGTTTTCATCTTCTTGGCTCAGGGAGGGAGGAGATCAGAAATTAATTCCAGCGAGCACCACCCAACTTGGGCGCCTCCCAGACCCCCAGGCAGGCAGGGGAGAGCCCCTCATTTGCCTGGGCCCAGGGCTCAACTCCAGCATGTGAGCTCACAGAGGCACACATGCATGTGTACACACACACGTACATGCACATATGCACACACACGTACACATGACTACACCCATCACGGGCATCACACACACACAAAAATAACTCCACACGCCCTTCCACTTGCCTGGAGATGAGGTCACAGACAGACAGACATCACACACACAATCGAGATGGCCCCAGAATCTCTGCAAGAAGGGCTTAGGGCACTCGTTGGATGGGAACTTGTTTACAAGGCAGTTACCAAATTTGTACTTGAGTTGTATGCTATCACCTGATAGTTTTTAAAAGTCATTTCTAAAGCTGCTTTTATCCTCATCTTATGCATTTTTCATACCCGCAGAAGTTATTTTTATATCTGGGGAGGTTGGTGAAGATCAGGGAAAAGGGGATCTCCCACCCCATGTCTTGGTGCAGCCACCAGCCCAAGCAGCAGTGGCCCCAGAAGTGCCTCCAGTCACATGTCACTGAGACCCCAGGCTCAAAAATGCCCCCTGCCAGGTTGCCCTGGGGCCCTGGCTTGCCCCTCAGAGCTTTGTTTCCTCCTCTGTGTAAATCAGGGGTTCCTAACCAGGGGTCCATGGGCCTCCAAGGGTCCATGGAAAGATTTCAGGGGGTCCGTGAGCTTGAATTGAAAATTTAAAAAAGACATTATTCTTGTGGAGATGTGTTATATTATTAAATAATACACAGTTTAGTGTGGACTTAGTATGATTTTGTTTTGATGCAGCGTGTTCTGAGTGCAGTGGATTACTGCCTACGAAAAGGTTGGTAAGTATGGCGGAGATGGTTTTATGATGCTGTGGGAAAATTCAAATTTCTAAATGTTTGCCGAAAATGACCGTTTGAACAGATGTTGAACTGTGTTAGGTTATCAGGTATTCTAATGATGCGAAAGTTGTGAAACGCAATTTTGAATAATCCTAAAATTTAATTTAAAGACATGCCGATGTTGAGGGTCATAAAACTACCTGCCGCTACATTCTGAGAAGGTGCCTGTGGTTTTCACCCGACTGGCATAGGGGTCCGTGGAACAAAAAAGGTTCAGAACCCCTGGTGTGAATCGATAACCGAGCTTTACCTTTCTCTAGGCACTTGAGGGTAGCAAATGGAAAAATGAAAGTGTGTGCAGGATGGGAATCTAGAGGCCCTACCCCAGATTTGCATAACACCCTAAGTGTCACAGAGCCCCTCACCCCACACATCACCCCACAGCCTACCTCCGGCCTCAAAAGACCACGTCCTGAGAAGGGACAGAGCCGGGGCTGTGTCCTCACCTCCTGGGAGGCCACTGCCCTCGAAGCCACACATGCAGATGAGGCAGTGCTGTGTGGCCTTGGATGAGGATTCGGCCCCCTAAAGTCAAAGGGGCTAACAGTAGGCCCTGACCGGACTGCTGCAGGGACCGGGAGAAACAAAGAAGTGGAAGGGGCTACTCTGCAAGCAGTGTGGGCTGGAAATGCCAGTGGTGGTGGTGGTTTTATTATCGTTTCTCCTTTTTCCCCAGAGACCCCTGGCAGGACCTCATAAACCAAGAAATCAAGGAGGCCTTTGCCAAAGTCCACCAGCGCCTGGCCAGGACCCGGGCAGGGAAGGCCCAGCCCTGAGGAGAGGCACAGGGCCAGGCAGGTGCCTGGGCACTCCCTGCCCCTTCTCCCTGCTCCACTTCCCCCACAGAATTCTTTTGCCGAGCTCTTTGGCAGCCAACGGGGTGCTCATTAAGAGCAATGTTAATTGATGTATTCCTGTTTCAACCCTAGGGGTAAACCTGCCTCTTGACACAGAAACAATAAAAATGGAAATACTCCCTTCCTGTCAGGCAGCCCTTTGTTCTTGATAAACTGTTTTGAGGTGGAGAGCTCATTATCCCTCACACCAGCCCCGGGAGACAGGCAGGGTACACTGTCTCCGCTTTACAGCCAAGTTACAGCCAAGGGATCTGAGGCCCAGCGGGAGGAAGTCACGGGCCCAGGGTTGCTCAGCTGCCAAGAGCAGAAGGACGGAGCCAGGAACTGGAGCCAGGTAGACGAGGGTTCTGGGCTCAGCTGGGTCACCTGCTCTCGGGTCACTTCTTGGAGCCTCTGTTTTGTCATCTCTAAAATGGGTGCTGAGAGGATTTTAAGAGTTGCTAACAGAAGCCCCACAGGCCCAAAAAGCAAATGCTCAAAGTATACTGCCTCCTTCACTGCCTCTCCACCCCAAACCAGCCTAAACATCCAGGCGTCTGTGAGCACTGTGCTGGGAGTCCAGGCCTTGGGCTCTCAGAATCTCAGAGTGAGGGAGGAGGGTGCGGATTCCTGGGCTCTCAGGAAAACGAGACTTCTTTCTTACAGGGAGGGGAAAATACCACCCCACAAACAACTCATTAAACTGGTTTCCGACATCAAACAGTCCTCGTCAAATCCCGGTGGATGATTTCAGAGCAGGGAGATCAGGCACATGTGGAATTCATTTCCCACTGAGGGTAGTGGGCGGGGGGCCAAGGGAACAGGTTAAGCCCTAAACAAACGTATCCTTCTTCAAAAGACCCCTTGGGAGGGGGAGCTGGCACCACAACCTCTAACTGGGAGTTGTCTGGAAATGTTCCACCAGGGGGCTGCATCCAGAGAGATCTGGTTGCATGTATGTATGTGTGTAAGAGAGAGAGGTGTGCAAAGCGTATGGATGATGGGCATGTGGAGCCCTGAGCTGCCATGTGGTGGAAAGCCCTAGACTTGGCTTTGAAAGCGGCCCCTGCCCTCCCCACCTGAACGACTTTGGACCTAACTTCCCCAGGCCTCAGTTTCCTCAAACGCAAAATGGGCTAGTCAGCCTCACGCTCCATGGTGCCCGAGAATGAAATGAGAGGATATGGGAACACCGGTCTGCCCCGAGCCCGCAGGGGTGCTAGGGGAGGGCCCCACACGTGTGCCCCGTGGCCTCGCGTGCAGGTGCTGGGGGCTGAGTAGGCCATACAGCTGCGGAGAGAGGGAGAGGAGAAGAGCACCCTGCCTCCTCCACTGATTCCCTGTGTGCCCACCTGGGGCCTGTGGGTTTTCTCTCAGGCCTCAGTTTCTTCATCAGTGAAAGGAGCAGGTGGTCCAGGTGACCGCTGAGGTCCCCTGCGTGTGTAGCCAGGTGTACACGGCGAGGGTACACGAGCACATGTGGGTAAGTGGAGACACGGCATGGCAGGCAAGACGCAGGGGGCCAGGAGTCAAGCCAGGAGTCAGCTTTCCTACCCAGGAGCTGTGTGACCCGGGCCCCGCCCCACAGCCCCTCGAAGCCTTCAGCTCCTCACTGCACAACGGGGACAAGACCCGGGACCAGCCTGCCTTGTGGGACTGTTGCCGGGACAAAGGAGGCATGTGACTGAGGGTGTTCACATGTGAACAGGCCTGTGCAGCTTTGTGTATGTTTGTGTGGGTGTCCGAGATCAAAGGCACGCAGCAGGCAAGCGGCAGTGTCCCGTGCATGTGTCGTCTGTCGGCATGGGTTGCGGAAGTCGGCGCGTGTGCTGTCTGCCAGCGTACATGAGCCTTTGCGTGTCTGTGTGCAGTCGTCTGTGTATACTTGTGTACATGTGTGTCTTGGTGTGTCTGCATGTGTGCTTAGATGTATATGCCATGTGTCTGAGGGTGTCTGTCTGGGCACCAAGTATGAGAGCAGCGGCAGACCTCCTTATATCTGAATGTGCATGCACTGCATGCCTGTGAATGTGCCGTGTGTCCAAGTGTATGTGTATGCGTGTGCTATGTGTCAGGAGTGTCTGGATCCAGCCGCAGGTCTCCGTGCTCTTGAGCCCTCCAGAATGGTAGTGGGGGGTGGGGAGCCACCCCTCCCCTCTGCTCACCCTCTGGGCTGAGAAGAGCCCGAGGCAGCTGTCTGCAAAAGTCCCTGCTCAGCTCCCCCAGGGCAGAGCCTGCAAGATTCCGGGAGGAACTCTAGCTCCAAAGCTGACACCCCATGTGTGAATAGATGCCCCCACATACCCTGCTTTCTTCACTGCCCTGTGTCTCCTCACCAGCACCCCTCATACTGCCCTGGATACTTGCACCTCCAACCCACACACCAGCCTGGAGTGCTCTTCCCTGGCCCCCTCTGTATCCCACCCTGCTGGCCCACTCCTCCTCACCCTTTAAGCCTCAGCTCCTAAGCTGTTTCCTCCAAGAAGCCTTCCCTGATTGAAACCCTCTCCTGACTCCACCTACACCCCCCTGCCCTCTGGCTCCTCAGCACCTGAGCTACCCTGCCCAGTACTGACCCCTGTGTTGGCCTCTTCCTACAGACTGGAGGCTCCCTGAGGGCAGGGCTGGCTCTAAGCCTTCTTTCTGTGACCCCAGCATCTGGCACAGGGCTGGATGCAGACCCTGATGGGGAGGGTCAGGGTGATGAAGAAATATAATGGGACAGGAAAGGTGGAGAAGGCTGCTGTGGCGGCAGGTGAACCTCGCTTTAAGGAAATCCATATGCATAAATGTCCAGATGAACTCAAGGGACTGAGCTGAGTCTGCCCTCTCACGGGCAGAGGGGAAGACATCCCTGCGCTGTGTGCCTACTGTGTGCCAGGCCCCTTGCAATCATCATGTCAGGGAGCATCCTCGCAGCCCTAAGAAGCGGATGCCTTCATCCTCACGGATGGGCGAGGAAGCCACTGGCTACGCGATGGAACTGAGGATCACTTGGGGGCCGTGACGCTGAAGCTCCTGTGCCTTCCCAAGGGCCAGCCACGCTGCCTCTCTCCTGGCTCTGCCCTTGGGCTTCCTTGCACGAGCCACTCCTGCTCAGAACCCCAGTCTCCCATCAGGACGCGGACAAGGCGGGACTGAATCTCCAAGGTCCCTTGCCGACGGGGTTCCGTGAGACTTCAGAAATCCACTAGGGGGCAGGCAAGTTGTTCCAGAGAGAACCAGGAACCCCTCCGGCCACCCTGGAGATGCCTGCGCCTGGCTGCCCCGGCCAGGGGTGGGGGGATCGGAATACAAAGAGTGAGAGGTGGGACCTCCAGCCCGCAGAGGAGTCCAGCTGGGGGAAATCTCCCTGATGACTGAAGGACAGCAGGACTCAGTGTCCTTTATCCATCCGAAAAGGCTTGGCCTGACATCGGCATGTTTCAAAGGTACGTCCAGCCTCCAGCCTTTCACATATTCTATTAACATGCAGGTGATGTGCAATTGTTTATGAAGTGCTTTCCTGGCCTGCAGCTATCAGCTAGCACACCCTATCACACCCTCCTTGGAGGAGGAAGGTCCCGCTTTTCCTGGCAGTTCTCCACGACTGGGGCTTCCTTCCAGCTGCCACTGGGCATCCCCCCAATGAACCCCTCACCCCGGCTGTGCTCAGATTACCCTCTCTTCCCCATCCCACAATCAATTGCCAAGCCCGTCCAGCCCACCACGATGGTCTCTTCTTTTGTCCAGACCTCAGCATCTGTCCCTCCTTGCTGGTCTCCTTGTGTCTATTGGGCCCTGGTGCATCTGTCCCCAGAGTCTCTGCCTGAAGCCCAGACCTGCCAGGTCCCTTCCTACTTTATGTGCCCGATGGCCAAGGCCCTTTTCCACAGAGCTCCGACTCTCTCTACCCTCTCCCCCACTGCCCAGGCCTCTCGCATCCCCCTGTCTTGGCCCATCTGGTCCTCTCAAATTGTTCAGATGTCCAATTTCGACCTAGAGGATTTTTACCATAAAGAATATCCCTATTAATAATCATAATATGCCCCTAAGACCTGGAGCTGATGGCCTGGAGACTGCAACCTTCCACTGTCACCATTGTGGCAAAGGTGCAAAATCTTTCCAACTTGAGGACCATCCCAATGTCCCATTGCACCCTTTTCCAGAATGGCCATTGTTACTGTGTGGCCTGGGGGAAGCAAGGCGGTGGAGAGAGCCTCCGCTCTCTCCGTGTCTACCTCCAGCCCACACTCAGCACTTTGGTACAGCTCTAAAACCAGATCCAACGGGAAAGGAAGATTTTTGCTAAAGATTTCCTGGGATCCAGGGAAGAGAGCTGACTCTGCACCTCATACAGCTAAACTTCTTCCCAGAGCCCACTCCCCTGGCAGCCACCTCACCTTTTTCCCTCCCCTTCCCCACCACCTCCTCAGGCCCAAATCTTCCGTTATCCCAAGCCAACCAGCCCCCAGCCTCAGCTTTCTGCTTCATTACTTGTTACCCAAAGAACAACTACGAGATGGATAAAAAGGCCCAGGAGCCTCTTAAAGGGCTGATCCAGGCTTTCCCAGGCACATCAAGGCTCTGTCATTTAGGCAGCCCAGGAGAGAGGCTTTCTCTCACTGAAAAGAGAGAGAACTAATATATATGGGATATCTGCAACTTACTCCTCACTACAAGCAGGTAAGGCAAACATTCTCCCCATTTTATAAATGAAGCCACTAAGACTCAGGCCAAGGTCACCCAGCAAGCCAGTGGCAGAACCAGACCTTGACCCCACAGCCCCCGCCCTGCCCTCTTCCCTGGCTGCCTCACAGGCCACAGCCCCATACCACACGGGAAAAGTTGTCACAGACGCGGCGACAGCCTCAGTCACCAGCCACGGGGCAGGGCCCCGCAAATGGAGATGGGACGAGCTCTGGAGAAGCAGGCAAGTGAGGCCCAGGGCTCCAGCTGAAGGCAAGGCCAGCAGCCAGGTGTCTGGTGGCAGAGGCGGGACGCCACAGTGTGCTGTGGACAGAGCTCAGGGTCGGAGCCGCTGTGAAATGGGGCCACGGGAGAGCAAAAGAGCAGGGACGTCAGAGAATTCTGGCAGCCCAGGTGCCTTTTAAAGGTCCGATTCCAGCCTCCCAGGCACTGGGCAGGCTGGCGTCAGGGCTCCCCTGGTGGGCAGCCCACGGGAGGGTAGCTTTTTCACTCCTGCAGCCACAGTGCCCCTCTCTTGGCCTCCTGGACTTCTGTAGCTCAGGTGTGAAGTTCCTTTAGTCGGTGGGCTCCACTTTCTTTTCCTTTTTAAATTTTTATTGTGGTAACATATAATCAACACAAACTTTCATATTTTAACCACTCATAAGTGTATAAATTAGTGATAATTACATTGACAATATTGTGCCACCATCACCACCATGCATTACCAGAACTTTTTCATCAGCCCAAACACAAACTCCGTACCCCTTAAGCCGTAACGCCCCCATTCCTATGGATATGGTAGGCAAACATCTGTTCAAGTCTCTGCCTTCACTTCTTTGGGCATATACCTTGAAGTGGGATTGCTGGGTCATATGGTAACTTGCTGAGGAACTGCCCAACTGTTTTCCACAGTGGGTACACCATTTTACATTCCCACCAATAACGTAAAAGGTTCCTATTTCTCTAGGTCCTCACCAACACTTGTTATTTCCATTAAAAAAAAAAAAAAAAAGCTGTGCCAGTGGGTGTGAAGTGGTATCTCATTGTAGTTTTGATTTGCATTTCCCTAATGGCTACTGGTGCTGAGCTCATCTGCTTTTTGGACATTTAGATATCTTCTTTGAAGAAAGATCTATTTAAGCGCTTTATCTGTTTTTTTTTAATTGGGTCGTCATCAAGTTGTAGGACTTCTTTGTATATTCTGGATATTAAACCCTTGTCAGAAGTATGATCTGCAAAAATTTTCTCCCATTCTGTAGGCTGTCTTTTTACTTTCTTGCTAATGTCCTCGGAAACACAAACGTTTATCATTTTGATGAAGTCCAGATTGATGAAGTGCATTTTTTCTTTTGTTGTTGTGCTTTTGGTGTGTCTAAGAATCCATTGCCTCATACGAGGTTATGAAGATTTTCTCCTGTGTTTTCTTCTAAGAGTTTATGGCTTAACTTTTATACTTAGGTCATTGATTCACTTTGTCTGCTTTCTTTTTGGCATGGGGGCCACACAAGCCTAGTTCCTACAGCCCTCACCTGTGGAAACTCTAAAAGAAGAGATGAGAGGGAGACAGAATGATGGGAAGGAAGAAGGATAGAGTGAGAAAGAGGAAGGAAAGAGAAAGAAAAAAGGGGATAGTCTGACAGAGATCACAGCATGGTTGGGAGAGAACAGGAAAGGAGAGAGGAGATGATGGAGGATGCATGTGGATGTGAGATATGGAATTTGGCCCCCTCTGAATGGTGAAAGAGACAGGAAAATGGGAAGTGTGACATGTGCATGAAACCTCAGGGCCATCAGAGGGTTGTAAGCGTGGGAGTGACCTGGTCAAATCTGTGTTTTGGAGAGACTCCATCTGGCTGCTACATGGATGATGGATGGATGGACGGAAGGCTGGATGGATGGACAGACGGAGGGATGGACAGGAAAGGGAGATCCTGGGGCAGGAAACTCACCTGGGGACTGAGTGAGAAGAGAAAAGAGCTGAGGGCCCAAGTGGGAGGGAGACCCGGCAGCTTCTATATTTAAAGATCAGGTGAGGACAAGGAAGAGAAGGAGCCAGTGTCAGGATCCAGAAGGAGATGCTAGAGCTCAGGACCAAGGGGTGGGGGTGGGGGGTGTCAGGAAGCCGAGGGAAGAGGGTGCTTAAAGGAGGGAGTGGGCAACTGGGAGGGATGCAGCACGTGATCGAGGGGGCTGAGGGTGCAGGGGTGCCTGTCCAGAGCGGCCATGGCCGTGGAGGCTGTGGGGGACTGACGGGGCTGGAGCAAGTGGAGGAAGGAGTGAGGGGAGTGGAGGGAAGCCCACAGCAAGAGGAGCAACTCCTTTGACAGGTTTGGCTGAGTGGAGAAGAGCCAGCGGGGCAATAGCTAGAGGGGACCTGGGAGGCCTGGCAGGGGCGTGTGAAATCAGGGAGCGTCCTGCTGCTGATTTCAGAGGAGGCGGGAGGGATGGGATCCAGTGCTGCAAGAGGTGGGAGGAGCCTCTGCTAGGAGGAAGGGCGGCCGGTCCCCCAGGAGGCCCGGCGGGACTGATGCAGGCAGGTATTCAGGTCTGGGAGTGGGGTTCAGGCTTCAAACCCACAGGGGGTCGGGCAGAAGTCACAAATCCCAGAAGAGGCCAGAGAGTGTCCTGGAGGCCGAATGCCCCATTGCCCAGCTTCCAGACCTAGAGAGAGGGACTGGCTTTAGGGGCAAGGTCCACTATCCAGCCCTCAGGAGACAGGCTCCAGACCTCTGCATCCGAGGGGCTCAGCCCGGCCCCTCAGCTCCTGCGGTCTGGCAAGCTTTAGCCCTGAGTGCACGGCATCCCATCTGGACTAATCGCAGGATCCCTGGAAGGCCACGGTCCTCTGACTTATTTAGGCCAAGCTGTGCCCTTTCCCCTTCTTCCCTATTAATAACCCAGGAAATCAGCCCGAGTGGAAGCCATTCGACTCGTGTGTGGTCTGCATCTGAGAAAATCCAAATCACAGGCAATGTGAGCCTGCAGCCTGGTTCCCATGAGCAGATGAAGGCGTGCACGTGTGTGCACTTGCATCCGTGTCTGTGCACGTCCACACGCAAAGATGTGCATGGGTCTGGTGGGTGTGCACTGGGTTTGGAGATCCTCGGTATTTGAAGTCTTTGCTGTATATATGAGGTGGGGGCACTGTGTGTGGTGTGTTTGTGGCTGTGTGTGTTTGTGCAGGACATACATGTATACATGTATATGTGGGTGTGCATCGTGTGTGCTGAGTGTGCATGTCTGCGATGTGTTTTGCATGCACTGTAGATATATGGGGGTTAAATTTGTGCAGGGTGCGTGGATGTGCGTGGGGTGACTATGTGACTTTTGAGGGTACCGGTGAAATGTCTGTGGACAGTCTGTGTGCCTGTGTGAATTTTTGGTGTGAGGCTGGTGGGTGCTTGCTGTTTTTGTGAGTGGTGGCCATGTGCATCCTGTGTTGTCTGTGCAGGTCTACATGAAGGGTGTGTGTGCCATGTGGGGGTGTGTGTCTAAGTGGGTGTGCTTTTGTAGGTCCCTCTGTGGGGGGAGCATGTGTGTGGGGCTTGAGTCGGCAGGGGGAGGGACGTCACGGCGTAACTAGCGCAACACAGCAGAGAGGGCCGCAGGTCTAGCCCCCACTTGGCCACTTCCTGGCCGTGTGCCCCTCAAGCCTCAGCTTCTCCACCAAGGCCAGTACTCAAAGTACCCTAGGAAGGCCCTATGTGGTCATGAGGAGAAAGGTAGCGTGAGTGGGACAGGAAGGGGTCACAGTGGCCCGGGCCTAAGAGAACCCTGCCCCGGTGAGAGCAGGGTGTGCCCAGGCCCCCACCTGGCCCTGCAGAATGGGAGCGGTGCCCACTTTTAGGCCACACACACACACATTTCCCCAACCACAGCCCAGGAAGCTTCACAGACCACTTCACGGTCTCCCAAAGTAAACCAGCACAAAGAAGATAAAGCACTGACAAAAAAAGCAAACAATCTCCTCACCAGGAATCGCAAGCAGTGCCACGGGCGGGCATTTGGCACAAACGAGCTCAAACAGCCCTAGTCATCTACCATTGCTCCCATGTACTGAGTGGAATGGGTTCAGAGAGGTGAGACCACTAGCCCAAAGTCACACAGCGGTGAACAGCACAGTGAGGATAGAAATCCAAGAAATCAGTCCCTCTCTGAAACCTGGGCTGCTTCTCTTCCTCCACCCTGCTCTCCTCCAGACCCCTGCTCATCCCACCAAAGAGGGGGAAAAATACAGCCTGCATACAGTGCATGTTGTGAACAAATTCAATGCTCCACTGAGTGACAGTGCACTAGAGTATTAAGCAGTTGGGCACTGGAGCCTGGACCCATCCATACTGGCTGAGCAAGCTTGAGTTACTTACCTAACCTCTCTGGGTTTCTTCAGGTTTCCTCATGTGCCTTTATCTGTAAAATGGGGATAATAATAATAATATCTACCTCACTGGGTGTCGTCAGAATTAAATGGGTAACCATGTGTAGAGCTGCATTAGAAAATTGCCTGGCCCAGCCATCCCCTTCCCAGCTTGAAAGCACACAGAATGTGGCCACTGAATTTCACTCAAGGTAAGAAACACTAATAACCCTGCTCATCATAACTCTTACGTTGAATTCCTTCATTTCTGCATCTCGGGGAGGGAGGGATTATTGTCAGCTCCATTTCACAGATGAAGAAATAGAGACTCAGAGAGGTGAAGGCTGCATAACTGTACAAGCCGCCCCACAGAGCCCATCTGCCCCCTGCACCATCCAGCCACAGTGCTGCCCTGGACCGGCACGTCTCAGAGGGTAGTCCACGGGTGGCGGCACCAGGACCACCTGGAAGTTTGCTCAAAGTGCTGATTCTCAGGCCCACCTCAGACCTATTGAACCCGACTCTGAGGTGGGGCCCCACTGTATGTGTTAAGCCCTCAGAGATTCTGACACTCATGGAAGTTTGAGAAAACTGGGCTAGACATAGAAGGGGTTGCTGAGAGTACCTCAGGGAGTCCCTCACTTGAGGCGTGTGAAAGAAACTAGGGTGGACTCACACCCTCAGTCCGCTGTGGGACCTCAGGCCATCTCCTCACCCTCTCAGGGCTTAGAATCTGCTGTCATTCTTGGAGTAGAAGTAGGGGAGGTCGGCAGGATTCTCGGAAGCTTCCAGAAGTGATTATTATCTGTGGGGATGACTGGGCACATAGGAGCCAGTCCAGAAGCACTGCTAGGCCTCGGGGCCCTGCCCTCCCTGAGGAAGGCAGAAGCCCACGGCCTGCTGGGGCACAGTGAGAAACCCAGAAGGACCTCCGGGGAAACTGGGCCTGGCCAGGGGCCAGGCCACACCCACCATGGGATGCCTCACAGGCCTGAGCCCTACCTCTGACCCCCTGACTCAGCTCATCTCCTGGCCCCCTTGGCCAGGTCTTCCAGGACTGAGCAGTCATGGACGCCATCCCTGGGTGTTCCAGGCACCAACAGATTGCCCAGTCAACCACAGAATCACAGACTTCCAAACAAGGAAGATGATAGCAGCACTCATATTGGCCCAGCTGCTCCTCCATTCAGCTTTGCATGGTGTCAAAGCACCACCACACCCGTCACCTCACCACACTCCCTCAACAACCCCTTGAGGTTGGTAGAATGACTTGTCCCATTTTAGAGATGAAGAAACTGAGGCTGAGAAGGGAGAATGACTTGCCTGAGGTCGCCCAGCTCCCAGTGCCGCCTCTGTCAGGGGCGCTCTGCCCTGATGAATGCTGCCTACAGGGACACTAACACGTTAGCTGCCTCTCCCTGGGCTTGTTGTTGTTAACTTGGAGATTATATATTATTACATCACGGACCATAAGCAAAACCCATACTGATAACCCTGGATCATCGAGAAAAGGGCACATAGGGTTTAACCTTCAAGTAGTTAAAACAGAAAAAAAAAATTGTGTGGTTCACAGGGACAAATACTCGGTTTCCCGGCAGCCTTGGCTCTGCAGAGAACTGCGGTTTCATGCTTCACAGGCCGGCACAGATTCAAACTGCAAAGACTTCTGATCCTGCCCTGCCTCTTTCAACCAGTCTCAAATTTTCTCACCTAACATCCTAACACACACACACAACCTCCCTTGGGGCCTCTGGGAGCTTCTAGATCCCTCAGCCCCAGCATTCACTGACTGGACTCAGCATCAGCGCTTCCTGTATGGGAGCTAAAGGGGCCACGGGGCCTCAGCAGCACAAGTTTCCTGTCCGAGTGCCTGCATGAGGCGCAACTCATGCCCCGCTGAGCTGAGAGCAACCAGCCAAGCATGTCGTGGGCCATGCACGAGGGCTTTGGGGTCTGAGGACTTGGATGGGAAGCCTGCACTGCCCTGTTAGCCATGTGAAGGTGGGCAAGTCACAAAATCCCTGAGCCTTAGGCCCTCTTCTGTAAGGAGGGAAGTGGAGATGACAGTTCTCACTTGTTGGATGGCTGTTAAGAGGAGATAATTCAAGTAAAATGCGTCTGCACCAGGCCCCGTCCTGCAAGCCCTCACTCTGATCAAACAGATAAGCCATTCCCCAGAACCACTGGCAAACCAGCGTCTATAAACAAGCATCTCATGACTTTTGGCTCACAAACTCCCTATGGGCTGATACCTAGCAACATTTGTTCTCCTCCCCTGTGGGCCCAGGAGGTGGCCCATAGCTGTATGGTCTGAGCCCAGCTGCCCTAGGGGAACAGGGGAAGAAAGTGGGGAACCCAGAGTTCTGCCCCATAAGGCAAGGCACCCCAGTAGCAGCTGATGAGGGAACTCCCTGATTCCCAGGGGCCCACATGGGTGCTGAGCAGGGGGCAGGGAGTGAGGGCAGCCACACCCTTGCACCGAGATCTAATCTGGGAGCCCAAAGACATGGGTTCAGGTCTTAGCTCCAAAGCTGTGTGACTTGGGCTAGTTACTTAACCTCTCTGAGTCTCGGCTTTCTTATCAGTTATTGAGATAAAGACACCTACCTGGAAAGCTGTTTGTGGTTGTCTGTACCCTGATTTGCACTTGAGATGAAGGACTGGCTCACAGTGGATACTCAGCAAAGAGCAGTGGAAACTAAATTGTGGGGCCAGGATGCCACGGTTCTTCCCATCCTAGTTCTACAGTTCAACGAGGTCAACAAGGCTCAGAGAGGTTTAGTGACTTATCGAAGGTCTCACAGGCATGTACATCATTGCCTTCCTGGGCTATTCGCTCCTTCATGGGACATTTGGCTTATCCTGGTCTGAGCTGAAACCTTCCCAGGAATCCTTGAGACCCGACTTGGTGCTTGAGAGGGTTTTCACATCTCTGAATGTGAAGAGCTATGGCTCTTATCCTCATTGACACATGAATGAGGGAATGGAAGCATTTCCACAAAAAGACCAACACTGTGAAGTCTGAGCTGTCCGTGGATGGGCTGTCCAAGAGAACTCCCCATTCCTAGAGGTGAGTAAGCAGGGCTGAGCAACACTGAATTGCAAGCTGGCCCTGATGACGAGGGCTTCCCCCCCTACATGCACTGCCAGGCAAATCCAACCCTGCTCACTTCCCACACAAGCCCTCCTCCTGCAGAGATGCAGAATCCTTCGAGGATTCCGATCATCCTTTGTGCTCTCATCTGCCTCCCATCTGGTCTGGGAGCTCCACGAGCGTGAACGCTGGACATTTTTATTCACCAGCTGTCCCTGGGACCCAGCGGGGAAGGGAGGTCATGTTTACCAAGGTCCAACCAGGTATTTTACACACATTGTTGCATTTGATCTGCACAGCAAGCCAGGACATCAGGTGCAATTATTATTCTCACTTTGCAGATGAGCAAACCGAGGTCAGAACCTGCCAACAGCCACACACGCAACACGACTGCTGAAGGAGTGAAGAGAAAAAGAAAGAGACAGGTGGGGTTCCCGGCCTTTGGGGCCCCCAATCCCAAGAGACATCTGCAGCCGGTAGGCATGCTTGGTTGCTCATCTGTCTCCAACTCCTGGGGATCCCCATCCGGGCACTGAGTGAGGTGGAACCCCATGAACTAACTAACCACAACCGCAGCCTTTGGAGGGGGTGCAGGAGGTGGGCCGCTCCTCCCCAGCCCTGCCCCAGCCAAAGCTCTGTGCCAGCGGTTTCTGCTTGGCAGTTCAGGGAAGGGTGAGGCGGCACTCAGCTGGCCTGGGCCTGGATGAGGGTGGAGCTGGGGGGGTGGGTGGCGGGGCGTGCAGCAGGCAAGCCCCAGAACTGCCTGAATCCTATTCAGTTGTGATCTGCCTGGGCTGCAGGATGGCTGCGAAGCACTTTTCTGGATGTTTGGCCCCTTGGACAAGGACATGGAAAAGGAAACCCGGGGGGCTGGGCCCGGTGTAGCAGAGGTATCACCACTGGCTACAGTAAAGATAGCCAGAAGTTATCTAACCCCTAGTGAGTGCAGGCCCCAGCCTGGGCCCATTGCACTTAGTTCTGACAGCAATTCCAAGAAGGAACTACAATTCTCCCCCACTTTACAGACAGGGAGACTGAGGTTCCATTTAACAAGATGTGGGGAATCGTCCAGAGGGGGTGGGGATGGACCAGCTGGAATGCCTATGAGCACAGAGCTGTGGTTCCTGTTACTGGGAAGGAAGAGGAAGTTTTGATACCCTTCCCAGGCCCTGCCCTAGTTCTTTATCTCCAACCTCTTACTCATCCCCTTATCCGCAGCGCAGCTCGGGTCCTTGAAGCCTTCCCTGATTTCCTCCTCTGTGGCCAGGTCAGGTTCCGGACCAACAGGCTGTCAGGGCTCAGCCTTCCTGGGCTGTCCCCATCTGCCCATGTCAACCTCCACAGCTGATGGGATGGGAAGAAGGACAGGCAGCAACATCTAGGCTTCAGGGGACCCAGCTTCTATGCTATGTCACAGGCCTTAGGTGGTTACTTTCACATCTGTAAAATGGGGACACCCTGCCCTGCTCTCAGGGCAGGTGACCATCAGGGAAGAGAAAGACTGGAAGATGAACGTTCTCCCCTTGGAGCCAGGACCTCCTGCCTTGGGCATGAACCAAGTGTGGAGGGGTATCTGTAACTTGGTAGGGCCAAAGCATTTAGAAGAGGGGGTGGCTTTGGGGAAGATCTGCTTCAACCCGATGAAAATATGATATTATCATCACCACATTTTTGCACAGTACTTAAACAAACAAAAAATAACAGGCAAGACGGTGTCTGGGAAAGGGCACCCAAATTGTCCCAATTCAGCTTTGTGGGCAGATTGGATTCAAATCTGCCTTTACAGGCTGTGCCACTTCAGATATGACATCTAACCTTTCTGAGCCTGCTTCCTCAGTTATATATGGGGACCTTAATAGTTCCAGACAGTTTTTTTTACATGTATATTCACTGCCTCCACTCGAGCCTCAGTTTCCCTATCTGAACCTGGGAATTTGACGGTACCAATTCTCCAGGCTGTTGAAGACGGTGGGGTAGGGCGCGTCTGGACACCACAGCACCATCCAGAGAGGGGACGCGACCTACCCGGACTCACCAGAGGGGCTGGCTGCGGTGCGGGGAACCCCCTCTGCGGCCGCTCCAGGGCCAGCGAAGGGTCATTTCCTTCCGTGTTGAGCCGCGCGGTCACCTCTCCTGTTTGCGCCCCCCTAAGTGCGGCGGCGCCGGCAGCGGGGAAATCGGGGCCAGGGCGGATTTCCTCTGCGGACCTGCGGCTCCCACAGCCTCCCGCCCCTCCCGACCCCGCGGGACCGCGAATTGCACGTGCGGCGGCCCCGGGCCGGCCTTGCTCTCACAGCGCTTCCCTTCCGACCCCTCTCCCTCTCGGGCCCTTTCATCCCGCCCCCTCCATCCTCCTCCCCTTCCCAGCCTGGGTTCCAGCGTAAAGAAGATGCTTCATCCTTCTCGCCAGTTCCGGATAAACCGAGTCACGAGGGGGCGCGCCGACGGGCGCTAGGACCCCGCGGCTTCGCCGGGGGGGGGGCGTGGGGGGGCGTGGTGGGGCGGGACGGCGGGAGAGATCTTTAAATTGAAGCCCGAGCCGCCCCCTCGCGGGTCCCGGCACCCGTGGGGCAGTGGAGCGGCCGTGCGCCTCCTCGGGCCGTGACCCCAGGGTCTGGCGCGGGGTGGGACCGGGGAACGCGCAGGATTGCGCAAAATGATCCGGGGCTGCGGGGGAGAGGAGCGGCGGCCGCGTTGAGCCAGGTAGGAGCCGCCGTGCGGGCAAGGCTGGTCGACCCCTTCGGGGTACGGACGTTCCCCCAAGCCCCTGGCAGAGCTGGACTGGGGCCGCCCTGGAAAGCATCTGGACGACAGCCCCCCCCGCCCCCCACCATCCCCGCAGCCCCCAACACTCCCCTCCTGCCACCGCCCCTCACTTCGCTCATGGAACCAAGGTTGACCTTCTCTTGCGTTTGGAGAGGTCTCCAAAGATCCTGTCCCAGCGGACCATTAAGACCAGGGGCGAGGGGCCAGTCCGGCGCTCCCATTTGACAGATAGAAAACTATGTCCCAAAAGTGGGGACTTGTCCAGGAACACACAGCAAGTCCAGGCAGAGCAGGATTTGAATTCAGGTCTCCTACCACCCTGTGACCCAAGCCCGGGTGTGGGGCTTCCCCTCCCACAGCACCCAACAGCCTGCCCAGCTCTCTGCAGGGAGGAGGGAGCACCCACTTCTCCCAGGGACTTTGACGCCAGCCTTCTTCATGGGTGGTAAGATGTGAGGGACCCGCCACCCCCACCCCAAGCTGCCTAAAATTCCACCATCACAGCCACATTCCTTTGGGTTAAGGTCTAATTCCCCCGTGGGATGCACATATCTCCAGAACGGGGCTTGCTCTAAGTGATTCACCGCTGCATGTGGATGGCCACAGGCTGCTCTCCCAGGACCCGGCTCTGCCATTAAGTCAGATCTGGGCTGCGAGGAGGGAGAGGGAGTGCCCCAGAGCCCAGCAGTGTGAGAGTGTCTGCTTGTGTGTGGGTGTCGGTGTGAGAGGAGGTCGTTGGCAGGCAGGGGTTAGAGGGAGATCTTGGCCCCGTGGAGTGGACACATTTACTTCAGAGTCAGATTGGATTCTGATCCTGACTCTGCTGCGTATGGGCTGTGTGACTTTGGGTAAGTCACCTCTCTGAGCCTGATTTTTGTCAGGGCAAATGGGACAGTTCTACAGAGGGGCAGGCAGCTCAGCAGCGGCTGGAGGAAACACAGCATTTGGGTCATATAGATCTGGGCTAAATCCCAGCTCTGAAACACTTACAAGTTGGGTAACTATGGGGGTAAGTCACTTCACCTTTCTGAGCCTCAGTTTTCCCTTCTGTAAAATGGGAAGTATAGTAACTATCTCATTGGGTTGTAAAAATTAAATGAGATGATGTAGGTCAGGTGCTCAAAAGTATCTAGCTCCCTAAAACAGGAATGGGGCTTATTATTGTAGGCATTTGCCACCCCCCCACACCCTTTTTTTCCCTCCCTCCCTTCTTTCTCCCCTTCTTTCTCCCTTCTCCTTGTCCACCTGGGAAGGAAGGACAATAAGGGTGCCTTCACAGCCATTCTCGGGGCAGCCAGTGGCAGGAGGGGAAGCAGGTTGCTTCCTCTAAGATGAACACACAGGGAAGCTGAGAGGCTAAGCCACCTGCCCCAGGGAGCAGAGCTGCTGAGCGGTGGGACCTGGGGGCCAGCCTAAGCCTCACTGACCCCAGTGCTCCCTCTTGAGAGAGAGAAGCCCTTCAGTGCTTCACACTGTGTCCCGGGGTGCCCACAGCTGAGGGATCCCTCCCTTCAGATGCCAGGGCAGAGTTCCCACGTGCTGCAGGGGCAGTCCCTTCTAGAGGCACAGATGCCCACCTAGGGGGTGGGGGGAGGAAGAGGAGGGAAAATAAGGCCTCTCTGGGCAGCTGCTGCCTTCAGGCTCAGAACCTCACCCGGGCCCCTCCTTGTCCTCACCTTCTATCACCATTCAGCCCACTGCAGTCAAGGCTTCTACCACTCATTCAAAAGACCATTAGTGAGTGCCTTTGTAATTGGATTCTCATAGAACAAGGAATAACTTCTCCGATAAATACTAGAAAAACAATAAACATGTGACGATCCGAGGAGAAGCATTCCACGAGGGGACAGCGAAGGCGAAGGCTCTGAAGCCGGAAATGAACTTGCTGTGTTTGAGGAGCAGCAAGAAGCCTGGACTAAGGTGAGGGAGGGAAAACTGGTAGATGGAGTCAGACAGGAGGCTGGGTAAAGCCTGGGTTTTATTTTAAGAGAGATGGGCAGCCACTAGAGGTTTGTAAGTAGTAGAGATTCATGATCGGATGTATGATTTTAAAACGTCACTCTGGCTACTCTTACATATAGATCAGACTGTCAGGGCTCAGGGTGGAAGCAGGGGAAGCTGTCACAAGGGTCGAGGTCCAGGATCGTGCGCTGCCTCGGTCTGTGGCACATGATGGAGGAGGGAGGTAGGCAGATCTGGGGTCTGGTTTTCAGAGAGAGCAGACGGGGGGTGGGGGTAATGTGGCAGGAGCAAAAGGAGAGTCAAGGAGAACAAGCACTGTTGCCAGGTCACCGTGTCACAGAGTCTCCTAATGCCAATTCTCAGTGCCGCCCTCTGCCTGCGTGTGCTCTGAGATGGGTCCCAGGTAAGAGGGATTCCCCTCTGCCCTAATGATGCTTCCCATAGAAGGGGGTCAAGCCTTGGATGCCCAGTGCCTTGTTCACTGGAAGCTCAGGGCCTGTGGGAGCCTGGAGGTGGGGCCACCATACATAGCCCAGACCTGGGGAGCCGGGAAAGGCTTCAGAAGGTACTCAGCAGCAGAGGAGAGGAAGTGAAGGTTTGGGGGCAGTGCAGAGATGCTCAGAAAACAGAAGGAATACAAGGCATCCAGAGCCCAGAGTGGGGGCAGGGTGGGGTGGTGAGAAACGAGAATGGAGAGGACAGCTGCCTGGGCAGGGCAAACTCCCTGAGGACTTCCAAGGCCCCAGTGAGAGGCTTTCTTTCAATTCTGAGGCCACTAGCTTTCAAATGAGTTGCGTTGTTCTGCTTTTTCAACAGCAGAACAAAATCTCATGAGAAAGCCTGACCTGTAGTGCAGGTGAGCGTAGAGCAGCTGTGGTGGGCAGGGGACCCGTGGCCCCAGGACAACCCAGGAGACAAGGTTTAAAATCACCCCGTTGGCCCTTGGGCATTCGAGCAAGAAAGGGCCTCAGAGCAGCCATTTGCATTTAAAATTCATCACCAAGGATGCTGGTGGGTTCTGACAGTCAAAGACACAGCTCCCAAAGGCCCTATAAATGCTGCTGCTTCTAAAGCATCCTTCAGATTCTTTCAGCTAAAAAGAGATATTTGCCTGGCTCTGCAGAGTCACAATTCGGAGCTCATCTATTGAGCACCTGCTGGGGCAGAACATGTAGTGTAGAGGTTAAGGGCACAGACCCAGGAGCCTGGGCCTGCCACTTGCTGGCAGTGTGAACTGGAGCATGTTCCTTCATTTCTTGAGCCTCGGTTTCTCTGTCTGTATAATGGGAATGCTAATAATGAAACCAAGTTGTTGAGTTATCGTGAGGATTAAATAAGTTAATATATGTAAAGTGTTGAGAAAAGTCCCTGGTGCATAATAAAGACTGTGCACTTCTCATAGAATATCATCTCATTTGATTCTCAACAAAGCTTGGAGAGTTGGCATTGATCTCAGAAGGGGAAACTGAGGCTCAGAGTGGTGAAGTGACTCATACATGGTCACACAGCAGGTAAGTGGAGGAGGCAGAAGGGGCTGTCACGTGTGAGTGACTCTGAGTATAGTGCTCTTGGAGGGCTTTATGTGTCTCTTCTTGTTAACTGTCTGTATGTACGTGGTCACTTCCGTGCGTTTCCTTGTGTCCCCAGTTACCAGCACAGGGCCAGGCACGAGGAAGCAGCTAGTCAATATGTGTGAATGAATGAATGAATGAATGGAGTTGATGGATTGATCTATGTAGCTCGAGCACTTGGCCCAGGTCCTCAGGGTGAGCGAGCCCCCAGCAGTGCTTGGATTCAATCCTGATGAGGGTCTCTGGGGCTCCCCTCCCATGACCTGACTGCCTGTAGAGCAAAGGGCTGGCCAGGTAGGGTAGGCCTGAGTGCCCCCCGAGCTGGCAGCTGCTTCAGTGAAAGTGCAGGGCATGGCAGCCAGCTGCTGGGAAAGTCCACGGCCACAGTGTTGGGGGGAGGGCAGGCCTCCTGGCGGGGCTTCCTGTCAAGGTCCCGGCTCAGCCCTTGAACAATGGCAGGGGACAAGAATCAGAATCAAAAGAAAAGGAGCAGAAGAAAAATCCACTGGGGGTGGGGGGTGGGGTGACGAATTCCGTTTGGGGCCTGAGGAGCTAGAATGGGGCGCACCAGCTTATGGCCTGGGTGGAAATGGAGTCAGAGGCCCGGCTCCCCCACCTCTGCTCACCCCCAGCCCCGAGCTTGGCCCAAGGCAGTCCCAGGCTCCCTACGCCCACCTTCTTCCACCAGATGGGGACTTTGGAAAACCCAAATCTGACCAGATCACCCACTGCTTAAAACTTTTGCTGCCTGGGCTCCTCGGCCTGGGTTCGAGGCCCCTTGTCCCACCCTCAACAGCTGCTTAAAATGGAGTGGGTGAGGGTTCCTGGAGGGCAGACCCAGTCTGGGTGGGAGAGGTGGGGGCTGCAGTGGGAGGGGGTCAGCGGATTTAACGGTGTTCCCCTTCCTCCCCGCCTGTGCAGAGCCATGTGCCACCAGATCCTTCTGCTTCTGGCCGTGCTGACGCTGGGCCTGGCTACCTCGCAATACCGTGACAAGATGCCCTGTAAGATGGTAAGGAGCCCTGCCCAGGCAGATTAAGGGGATCCCCTGCCCTAGGGTGACCTGCCCTAGAACAGTCAGAGGAGTCAGAAGAGGAAAGGGAAGTTACCTTGCATTTAATGAGCACCTACTAGAATGTTTAAATATCTTATTTACACAACCACCCGGCCAGGTAAGTACCATTATTCCCATTTTACAAAGGAGGATACTGAGGCTTGGAGAGGTTAGGTGATTTGTCCAAGGCTATTCAGCGAGGAACAGTGGGAATGATATTGAATTCTGTACAGGGCGGTGGGCCCAAGTCAGCAATGCTGAACAAGTTGGGGGTGGGGTGGGTATGGGGTGAGCCAACTGGGAGGGCCTCCTTTATATTGGCTTCCTCCTGGGGAAATCCCCTTCCCTAACTGGGTTCCTTGACTCGAGCCCACCTGCCACTTACCTGCTGGAGAGGACTCTCACTTATTAACACCCAAGTCAAATACTGCCTCCTCCAAGAAGCCTCCCCTGATCCTCCCAGGCTGACCTGGTTCTGGTTGTTCCCCCTTCTGTGCTCCTGAAGCCCCCAAACTTCCCTCCACCTCAGTTCTGAGCGTACAAGTACAGGGAATGGTTGGTGAATGGGTCCCTGTCTGTGTCACCTGGCAGACCGGGAACTTCTTAAGGGCAGGGACCAGGTTTGATTCACTTCTGTTCCTTTTCCTGCCTTGGGCCAGGGAGACTAGCCCTAAAGTTACTGTGACCCTGTGGGCTGTCTAGGTCCACTTGTGAGGATGGGCAACCAGTGGGGTTAAGGCCAGAGCCCAGGCTGGGGAAAAGACAGGCCCTTTGGCAGACTCACTTGAGCCTGTAACTCGTAGCCCATGACACAGGATGTTCTTCCATTGCCACTACCCTCTTGTTCCTCAAAGTGTCTCTGAGATCCCCATAACCCAGATTAAAAGGCAGAGGGGGCCTCAAACATTACCAAATGCAACCCCACGTTCTACCTTGGGGAGCCTGAGGCTCAGAGAGGTGAAGGGCCTTGGTCACCCAGCCAGGCAGGGAAGAAGCTGAGTGAGCTTTGGATTCTGGGCAAATGAGATGCTAGGATAGGAAAGCACCTTCTGAACTAGTAGAGAAGCTCAACATATGTGGGAGCTATGATGATTTTCAAAATAGTAAAACGAAATTGCCATTTGCCGAGGGCCTGCCAGGTGCCTGCACAGGGATAAGGGCGTTCCTTCATTTTATTCTCCCCAGAACTCCTCCTTCCAGACCAGGAAAATATGTGACCCCTAGGGTCGGACAGATAGAGAGTAACAGAGTGGGATTTGCACCCAGCCCTCCCTAGCTCCTGCCATCTTCTGCGCTGCTGCTGCTTCCTACCCTGTTTGCCTTCTATAGGCAGGTGGCAAAGCAGAGTTGGGTGACAAGTCCTCTTCCCTCCTAAAGAACACAGCTGGGCAGTGGCATCCTGCATCCTAGAGAGTGTGCTGTTGGTGGGAGTCGGGGTGGAGGATGTGCCACTCTGAGCTCTGGCCAAGGGCAGATTCCCACAAGACTTCTCTTGCTGTCAGTTTGTGCTGGTGGCTCAGAGCTCAGGGAGGTGGGTGGGGGCACTGGAAATGGAGTTCTGAGGCTGCCCTGGCCTTCTGGCTCCTTCCTGGCCCAGAGATCTGGCAGCCCAGTCCTCCTAGCCCCCTGTGCTCTGGGCCTTGATAGCAGGCGTCCTGGCCCCTGGGCAGAAAGCAAGTCTTGGGCTCCGTGCTTAGCCAGCTTTGGGTCCTGTCTCAACATTCAGGGGCTGGTGCCCCAGGGAGACTTTGGGTATCCAGAGGAGATGCTGGGGTGTGGATTTGCATGTTGGGTAACATGTGAAGCATAGGGCAGTGCCCCCCACACAGAAAATACTCAGTAAACGGTGACTGGGGTTATTTACTCTGGTGAAGGATTCGCCCGAGTAGCCGAGGGCCCATGGTCAAAACTCAGCTGGCACCGAGGAAAGGCATCTGCCAGTGAGGGGTCACAGCCCCGGTTCTGCCTGACTTGGGAGGCCCAGTTCCCTTCGGGGGTGTAACTGGGTAGATTATGCCTAAGTGGAGTGCATAGGGAGGGGATCTCTACATTCAGCACGGAGCCTGGCTGGTTGCTGTTTTTTCACAGTCATGGCCATCATCGTGTTTGCTGTTTCTTCTTGAAGTCAGGATGGTCCAGAGAGCTGAGGATGGAGATGCCGACGCTACACCTAGTGGCAAACAGAGAGGCTGTAGAGGAGGAAGGGGCTAGGAGCCAGGCAGGACAGGCAAGGTGGCCAGAGTGGGTTTCTGGTTTTCCTGAGCGCCCAACTGCAGGGGCGTCCCTGGGTCTCGCGAGGCCTCCATAGAGGCAGGGCCAGTTACTGTGCTACGTGGAGTAGAAGGAGTCACACAGATGACTGAGGGCGGGTGGTTCCCTTACCCCTACTCACCCTGGGGCATCCAGGAGGAATTGGATTGCTGGGGCCAGGCAGGGAGCACCAGGGCTGGCTCACTGTGACCTTGGGCAAATCACTGACATCTTCAGGCCTCAGTCTTCCCATCTGAGAAGTGGGTGGGCTGGACTCTTTTTGCTCTAATGGTTTTGACTCTAGTCCAGATATATGGATCATCCCCCCCTTTTTTTTTTCTCTCAGAGAGGAGATTGATTCAATGTGTCAGACCATCACTAAACTGATGATATCTGTGACTCTTTCATTCATTAAAAAGTTTACTGAGCACCTCCTGGGCACCAGGTCCATGACATCCACACCAATCAAACCAGCCCCTGTTCGCTCTGAGTTCACCCTCTAGTTGAGGAGCAGGTCCACTGATAAGCCATCACAGTTCAGGGTGAAAAAAAGCTGTGAGCAGGAAAGCACAGGGGCTCTGAGAGGCTGGAGGAGGCCTCAACTGGCTTGGCCATCAGGGCAGACTCCCTGGTGGAGGAGACCCTGGAGCTCCATCTGCAGATCTGGTGGGGGCTGGCATAACCAGCACAGGGAACAGGAAGGAGGAGGCACAGACGTGGGTGTGGGAGGGTGTAATGGGCATTGGTCAAGTGCGGTCCTGTAAGTGGGGTGGGATGGGATTGGGGGGAAGGTGAGGACACAGGTCAGCAGTCGGCAGGGTCCACAACAGCCTTGAATGCCCTGTTCAGGGCCCTGACCTTGCCCTGGGAGGGTTTAAGCAGAGGCACACCATCGTCAGAGTGGAGATTTTGAGCAATTGCCGTGGTATTTGGTGGGTGAATAGGTCAGAAGGGGCCAGTGGAGACAGAGCAGCCAGAGCCAGGAGTGGACATGAGCTGGGTGGCTGCAGGAGTCAGACCCTTTTCTGGGAAAGGCCGGGCTTCCCAGTGACTTGGAAGAAATTAGAGGGAGACCTGCATTTGCACTTAACAAACTCTGGCCCAGAAGGTACTTATGGTGGAGGGACAAGTGTGGAGCCTCTGGTTATTAAAAGACCTGGGTTCAAATCCCAGTTCTGCTCCTCACCAGCTGGGTCATCTTGGAGCCTTCCTTCTCTCTCTGAGCCCTGGCTCTGTAAATACGGATGGTCACATCTAGTGGGCAGGCTATTGTGACAATCCAATGAAACCATGGGCCTGAAAGTTCTAAAGAAAATGTAAAATGCTCAGTAGGTGCTGGAGAAGGATGAGTTACTTTCTGGATAAGAAACCAGAGTGGTAATGTGACTTGATGGAGGTCACACAGCAAACTCATTGTCTTATCACTGAGGAATGTGGGTTGGGACCCTGGCCATCTTTTCCCCTGGCCCCTGCCACCACCCCCACTTCCAGGGGCCAATGCTGGGCCAGGCCATGGGGAACGGCCGCAGACGGGGATAGGGTGGGGTGTGGGGGGTGGAATGGGGGGATAACAGCCCCAGAAAGGAGGTCACATCTGAGGAGTATCAGTGAAGCAGGCAGGCTCTGGGGCCAGGAGCTCTGCCCCATGGAGCCGGGGCCTAAAAGAGATCTGAGGTTGGGAAGCCAAAATGAAAACTGATGACAGAAGCGCACATTGCACTTTCCCCTTTTGGAAACATTTCCCAGAGTGGTTTCCAGTCTGACACCAGCCAGGTATATTTAACTGTCTGAGTCCTGGGACGTGGAGTCAGGAGGCCTGGGTCCCAGCACTGCCTTGCTGCTCACTGGCTCTGAGTCACTCTGAATAATACATGGCTCCTCTCTGAATGTTGGTTTCCTGTGAAATTGGCTAATAATCACTACAGGGGTTTTAGTTGGTTCATTTGTCCTTGTATATGCCTCTCATCTCTCTGTCCATCTACCCATTAAACCTTCATTGAGTCCCTCCCTTATGCCCAGCACTTGCTGGGTGCCAGAGATGGGTGGGGAGCAGGATGGGGTTGATCCAGACATGGGGTGCTGAGGCTGGGGTGGGGTCCAGTATCCAGGGAGCCCAGAAGCCTAGCCCAGGCTGGGGAGGTGTGTCTGGCTGCACTCACTGATGCCATCTGCACCCTCCCCCCAAAACCTTGTTCCTTTCCAGGTGGACAAGGAGGTCTTGTGCCAGGGCCTGGGCCTGCTCCAGGTCCCCTCCATGCTCCCACCGGACATCGAGGCCCTCGACCTGTCTGGAAACCGGCTGCAGAGCATCCTGGCCTCACCCCTGGGCTTCTACACAGAGCTTTACCACCTGGACCTGAGCGCCAACGAGATCAACTTCCTCCAGCCAGGTGTCTTCCAGGCCCTGCCCCACCTGGAGCACCTCAACCTGGGCCACAACCACCTGGCGGTGGGCACCGAACTGAGCACCGGGGGGCTGGGCCCCCTGCCTCACGTGACCTCCCTGGACCTGTCGGGCAACAGCCTGTACAGCGGCCTGGTGGAGCGGCTGCTGGGGGAGGCGCCTGCCCTGCGCACGCTCTCACTGGCCGAGAACAGCCTGACGCGCCTCACCCGCCATACCTTCCGGGGCATGCCCGCGCTCGAGCGGCTTGACCTCCATAGCAACGTGCTGATGGACATCGAGGAGGGTGCGTTCGAGGCCCTGCCCCGACTGGCCCACCTCAATCTCTCCAGGAATTCCCTCACCTGCATCTCCGACTTCAGCCTCCAGCAGCTGCGCGTGCTCGATCTGAGCAGTAACAGTATCGAGGCCTTCCAGACGGCCCCGGAACCCCAGGCCAAGTACCAGCTTACCTGGCTCGACCTGCGGGAGAACAAACTGCTCCACTTCCCCGACCTGGCTGCACTCCCGAGACTCGCTTTCCTCAACGTGTCCAACAACCTCATCCGGCTCCCCGCGGGGCCGCCCCAGGACGGGGAGAGCGTCCAGGCGCCTCCCGAGGGCTGGTCAGCCTTGCCCCTCTCCAGCCACAACGCCAGCGCCCATCCCCTCTCCCAGCTCCTTAACCTGGATTTGAGCTACAATGAGATTGAGCTCGTCCCCGAGGACTTTCTTGAGCACATGACCTCCCTGCGCTTCCTGAACCTCAGTCGAAACTGCTTGCGGGCCTTCGAGGCCCGGCACGGGGACTCCCTGCCCTGCCTGGTGCTCTTGGACTTAAGCCACAATGCGCTGGAGGCACTGGAGCTGGGCGCCAGAGCCCTGGGCACCCTGCGGACGCTGCTCCTACAGGAAAATGCCCTGCGGGACCTGCCTCCATACACCTTTGCCGGCCTGGCCAGCCTGCAGAGGCTCAACCTGAAGGGGAACCAGGTCAGCCCCTGTGGGGGGCCAGGCAAGCCTGGGCCCTCGGGCTGCGTGGCTTTCTCTGGCATCTCCTCCCTCCGCGTCCTGAATCTGGTGGACAATGAGGTGGAGACGCTCAGGGCAGGTGCTTTCCTCCACACCCCACTTACCGAGCTGGACCTCTCTGCCAACCCTGGGCTGGATGTGGCCACAGGGGCCTTGGCAGGCCTGGAGGCCTCCTTGGAGGTCCTGGAGCTGCAGGGCAATGGGCTGACCACCCTGCAGGTGGACCTGCCTTGCTTCAGCTGCCTTAAGCGGCTCAATCTCGCCGAGAACCGCCTCAGCCGCCTCCCTGCCTGGACCCAGGCCGTGTCCCTGGAGGTGCTGGACCTGAGGAACAACAGCTTCAGCCTCCTGCCAGGTAGCGCCATGGGCGGCCTGGAGACTAGCCTCCGGCGCCTCTACCTGCAGGGGAATCCTCTTAGCTGCTGCGGCAACGGCTGGCTGGCAGCCCAGCTGCACCAGGGCCGGGTGGACGTGGACGCCACCCAGGACCTGATCTGCCGCTTTGGCTCCCAGGAGGAGGTGTCCCTGAGCCACGTGCGGCCCGAGGACTGTGAGAAGGGGGGGCTCAAGAACGTCAACCTCATCATCATCCTCACCTTCGCACTGGTCTCAGCTGCCCTCCTCACCACGGTGGCCACTTGCTGCATTGTCCGCCGGCAGAAGTTTAACCAACAGTACAAAGCCTAGAGCAGGTCAGTGGAGGAGCTGGAGGCACAGAGAAGGGCAGAGACTGACCCAAGATCACACAGCAAGAAAGGGGCCAGAACCCTGGTCTCTAAATCCCAGCCCAGGCCTCCTTTCCCTGCAGCCTGCTGTATCAGTTAGGTGACCTACTTCCCAGGCTAGAAATGTGGTCCAGCTGTGCAAGCAGGAAGTTGGGCAGTTTGGGGGTTGGCAGAATAACAATCACCCATCTAATTGGCAAGTCTTTGCCAAGCATCTGTTTAGTACCAGGTCCTGGGCACTGTATGCATTGAATGGATACAGCCCCTGCCCTCCAGCATCTCCCAGTCTGGTGGGGGAGGTGGTGGCAGAGCCATTCAAGGACCACACAGTGTGATCAGGGCTCAGGGGTGGAAGCCCAGGGCTGTGGGGCTCCCGGGAGAGAAGCAACTCCAAAGCTAAGCAGCTCTAGCTGGTTCAGCATGGAGAGCCCTGCCCGGGCCGTGCCAGGGTACAGAAGGGACGAGACCAAGAGGATTTGTCTGAGACATTCACAAGCAGACTATTTGTCACATCTGATAATGATTTTCAGCCTCTCTGGAAAATGAAGAGCTTGTGACCGGAAGAGAACTGGAGCCACATGAGTATATCTTGGATCTGGTGCCATTTGACGGGCTGCGGCAGCCCCAGCAGGGTCTGGTTAAGGGGCTGTCACCCTGGGCCCCGGCCCAGCGCTGCTCTATTCTGGTTCCTGCCCTGGGTGGGCTCTTTCCCTCCCTGGCGCTTGCATGTCGCACATACCGACCCAAATACTGCCCGATCCCCACTCCCTGCCCAGGCCCCCTTCTCCATCCTGGCCCCACCCTCGCTGGTGTGCCCGGAGGCCCAGCCTTAGCTGTCTGGTTCTCTTTTGCACCAGGCGTGGCAGCTGTAGTTACAGATTCAAGCCTTCCTTGGGTCTGCTTCTTTAGGATGACCCTCTCGGGTTGGTATTTTACCCCCATTTTATACAAAAGGAAACTGAGGCTCCAGAAGTTTCTGTCCAGGCTCCCACAGCTAAGAAATGCCATTGCTGAGATTCACACCCACTTCCTTCTGACTCCAGAGCCTGAGCTTTCCCACTGCAGGGTCTGCAGGCTGCCGGGAGGACAGGAAGTGGGCCCCACGTTGCCAGAACAGGGCCTGGGAGCATCCTGTGCCGCTCATACCCTCCGCTTTTCTCCCCCCTCGCCCTCCTCTCTCCCGGGCAGTCAGAAAAGAAAGGCTGCCTCTCCTTCCCTGCCTTGGTTTCCCTCATTTCCTTCTTTGCTCCCTAGCAAAGAAGGGGTTCCCCCCCTTCTCTTTTTGCTCCTGCGTTCCCTCACTCCCTCTCCCTTCACTGATGAAGGCTCATATTTGAGGCCACTTTTAGTCCAGCCTCCCCACTGCACAGATAGGGAAACTGAGGCTTAGGAAGAGAATGCAGCTTGCTCAGAGCTGCACAGCAAGCCAGTGGCAGAGCCTGGGAAAAGGGGGTTCAGACTCGTTGGGGGGTGGGATTGGGGCAGGGGTGGAGCTGAGTGGTTGCCTTTCCCCTCATGAGGTAATGCTGGCTCCAAATTCTCTCTCTGGTCCTCATGGTGCAGGATTTTTTTTTCCCCTCGAAAAAATGGGTAAATAGACTCACTCAGATAATCCTGTCCCCCATCCTCATGGAGTCACGGGCTGTCTGGGGAGAAAGGAAGCTCGTTCCTGGTCTTTGTCCTTTCACCTATGCTTGGCCCATGGTCTGGCACATGACAGGTACCCGGTAACCGGTGGGAAAATGAAAACACCACTCTCTCCACTCCATTTTGCAGAAGAGAAAACTGAGGCCCAGAGAGGGTTAATGACCTGGAGAGTCAGTGGCAGAGCCAGGGTGCGTGGGGCAGCAGGGCCTGTCCAGCCCTGGGCAGGGATTCAGATCACAGGAGCTCGCTGCACACCCAGCGCCACCCTGCACGCCCAATCTTTGGAAACACTACGCAATGCTGCTCTCCTCCCGGCATCCGAGCCTCAGCCCAGGCCTCGGGACCAGCTCTTTGCATAGCCCACGTGAATGTATTAAAAACGATTCTGGAGAAACAGCCCGGCTGCCAGCCTCCTCCTTGCCATGGTGAATCAACATCCTTGTCCTCCTCGCCTTCCCTTACCATCACTGAGTCTTCGTGCCGCAATCCTGGGGGAGACCTAGTTCACCCACCACCCCGCACCTTCGGGCCTCGGCCACGGTTAAGACCCTGCCACACCTCTGTCCCCTCACGCTCAGCAGCCAACCTTGAATCCCACTCCCATCACTGAGGAAATGGTGGCCTCTGGCAGGAATGGGTTCAGTTCCTTCCCTCCGCAACCCTAAGCTCCCTCTTTCCCGTGCTCACTCCCTCTCCACCCTTGGAGGTAGCACCTCGCAAGCCTCCTCCCC
>JAQZBX010008842.1:0-47280 GCA_029593785.1 Cabassous unicinctus | reverse complement strand
ATTCCAGTAAGCCTTCTTTCACCTTCCCCAGTAGGGAAAATCAATTTAGTTCTTTCATTGTGCTATTCCCTGTGATGGAGAACTTTGCATATTCTTTTCCTGTTTCATTTAATAGCTGTTTGTAATTTATTTGCTTAAACATCATTGTTTAAGATTTTTTTAAAAATCTCTTACACCCTTTACTCAGTAGTGTGTAATCTTATGAATCTCCTTATGAAGTATAATCTTTACTCAACTATTATAAAATATATAAAAAGATAATTTTCAGTAAAAATTTGATATTTTTTATCAGTACATTATTAGTGTAATATCTTCATTTTAATTTATTCTCTAATATTTTTAATATGTAAAGGCAGTTTGATAGTTTTCCCTATTTAGCAAAGGACACAATTTTCTTCCATTTTTAATTACTTTAAATACTTTATCAACATTTTAAATTACCATTTTTGTTTTTTTATTAAGTATAGATTAAATGTTGCTATATCATAATGTTTAAAATTGTTATAAACTACTTTAATTTGCTGATGTCTGAAATTTTTGCAATGTCAACTTAAAAAATAAGCTGATTTGTTTTCATAAGTTTTGTCCTAATTGAGATATGAGATAATTACATTCAGTTTAAGTTTTCAAATAAAAATAATATCAGCATATTTTCTCTTCTGAATTGGTTTTTGATATCTTGATGTGCTATATAAGAATTTTGATGAGATAAATGTAATTCAGAGATTTGGTGAAAATCTTGGGGAGACTTTTTATTTTATCATTTTATGTCCTCACTGACTTTTTTTTAAAAAATTTTGTTGTGGTAACATATACACATCATAAAATTTTCCATTTAAAAACATTTTTCCCGTTTTAACCATGTTCAAGTATAAAATTCAGTGGTATTAATTACAATCACAATGTATCATCACCACATTTTTCCATCACCCCGAACAGAAACTCTGTACTCAGTAAGCATTAACTCCCCATTCTCCATTCCCACAACTGCCCCTGGTAAACTGTAATCTACCTTCTGTCTCTTTGAATTTACATGTGTTTGTTATTCCATATAAGTGAACTCATATATTACCTGTCCTTTTGTTTCAGACTTATTTCACACAACATCCGGAACATTTCTTAATATGATTTTCACTTTGAGAGGTGGAAAAAGGACTAGTCAAATGTTAATAATGGAAGGAGAATACTTATACTCTAATGAGGGCTGGGTGTATTATAATCTGAAGTTGTTTTTGCATTTTCATAGATAGCACACTAAACATTTCTGATCCATTTTATTTAAGTACAGTACTGTGATCATTTTGTATATTGTATATTGGACTTCTTAGGCAAAATAGAAACAGTTTATTATTAATCATACTTTACAAATAAAATGTAGGTGTATTTTGATAAAAAAGCATTATCTTGGATATTAAATCCCATAAGCCCAGACATATTTTCCCCAAAGAATAAGAATTTACCACCCTAAAACATGTGCAGCACCTACCAACTTAATTTTATCTTTAGTTAATCCTAATGTTAATATTAAGTACCAAGGAAATAAGAATAATAAGCTCTGGTACATTATTTTAATTATTTATGAATAAGCATACTTATTTTAATGGAAGAAATAGGCAACTTTGCATCTTAAATTACTAGAAATTACTTTCCCCCTTCTGTATACTTGTTGAATTAAAATAATTTCATGTAAAAATTTAAATTGTTACTTAATTTTTAAATTATTTTTCAAGAATGATTTATTTCAGAATACGATTGAAATGGTAATTGCATGTTCAGAGAAAAAAATTGTTTTTATTTCTTTGGCACGTCCCTTTAGAAACACGCATTTTGAATCGAGGCAGGAAGAAATAGGAAGTTTTTACTCATAATCATGAGGTAATCATTGTACAAAAATAATATGAAATATAAACACAATTTTAATTTTATTATGCCATCTCTTGTTAAAGGATACACTCTAAGTATATTTTCTCTCTTAACTAAAGGTCATATCTATTACTTCTTTTGGATTACAGTTCAGGATTCACCTCCTTGGAAATGATTTTAATTAATGATTTCCTTGATATGTGGCTTGGTCTCTATCAACAGACAACTGTTTATTGTTTCATATGCTTTCATTTTGTCTCACCAGTAAGTTTATAAGATCCTTGAACATAGTAACTGTGTTCTTTTTTGGGTTTTCCCTAGTTCCTAGTAAAGGGTATTTAATGAATCACCAACTAATGGCTTATGGAGGACCAGAAGTACAGTGTTTATTCTGAAATTACAGATTCTGTCTTAAGTTTTGTTACATTTGTGTTTTTGATTGTACATGTTAAGTGAAAATAATCATTCTTAATTATTTTTGGATTAAGTACTTTGTAATTTATCAACCTTTCCTATGTACAAAAAAATGTTAATTCTTAAATCAGTCAGTATTAAGACTGTTTCCAAAGGTTGCTTGCCTCTACAACTTCGACTTTGTGGGGAAATTAAGATGATGTGTTATGTATAAAACTGAAAAAGTTCTTAAAAATCATCTTAACTCTAGTGCTTTCAATTTGGAAAACCAAACCTCAGAGCGAATTGCTCTCTGTTACAGAGCTCATTTATGGTATATACTCCAGTATCAATGCCTAATTCCTAGTCCATTCTTTTTTTTTTTTTTCCTGAAAATTAGGTGACTTTTTAAAAAAATGTGTTCTCTCTTTTTTTCATATTGTTTTTGGAAGAGGATTGTCTTTCAGGCCTATTTCTGTTAATAGTATCCCCTTTTACCACATCAAGATGTGAAACCCTGGCACTACTTTGTATTACTCTCTTTCCTCCGGCTCTAGATAATCAAAAATTAAAAGTGCCTGTGATCTATCTCAATATCTCTTGCATCCTTTGTTTTCTTTTCTTTATAACCACCACCTTATTCAGGTCATACTTAGATACCTGTAGTAGTTTACTTATTACTTTCTCAGTGTTCATATCTCCTCTTCTAACTCATTGTGGATAATGTTGCCATATTAACATACCTGAAATCATGATTTCTTTTTCACCTTTGTTTATGCTATTTCCCCTTTTCTGGAATGTTCTTTCCCTACCTCTCTCTATATATTCAAATGCTGCACATTCTCCAAAATCCAACTTAAATCTCATTTCTTCTTCAACAGTGGCCACAGCTACTTAAACAGATTGCCACTTGCAAAATCTGGCGTCAGTTAGTGTCTGTAGTCATTTGACACCTAGACTGCTAGAGGAGGAAGACTTTAGAGATCATTTATTCTACTCACTTTATTTTACAGTTGAGTAAATGAATAATCTAGAGTTAAATGGCTTACATAAGTCACTTGGAGAGTTCAGGGCAGAGATGTAATTACACTTAAGTATCCTAACCTCTAATCTAGACTTCTTGTATAACACATTTTCTTTAACTGTAAACTGTGTTGTCTTTTTAGATGCTTTTTCTTGAGTACGTATATTATTTCATCAACTTGAGGTCAAGAATGTTGTTTTAAACTTTGTTGTAATCCCCTTAATGTTTTGTATATAATAGCCCTTAATTCTTCATTATTTATTTTGTGTAGAATAACTGCTTTCAGATAAAAGTAATATTGAAAATAATGTCATTATTTCCATTTGTACAGATATTGCTGAACAAAAATTATTCTGCTTTTATTTTAAAATGAGGGAAGAAGAGTTTTAGTAGTTCTTAGTTGGAAGTTAGCATCTATTTTTAAGGCTTTACTAAACAAAATAGTAGGAAAAATATATATAAATGAAAGATTGTCTTGATTCTATTTCATTCCCAGTTAAATGGATTTCACTTATAATCAAGAATACTGATAGACAACAAAACTAGAAATTTTGTCAACCTGCCTTTATTGTTTTAATGTTTTCAATGTCTAAGGAAACAAAATGTTATACAAAAAAATTATAGCACATTGTATTAATTAGAAATATAATAGTTTATTATCTTAGTAATTTAGCCATAATTGAAAACTATAGCGTATTGTCTTTTCAGGTTTTAAAGTTTTATGAATATATCTGATTTAAAGCATGTAAGTAAAGCAACAAGAATTATAGGAAATATATGTAAATTAAAATTCGTTTGCAATTCAGCATGAATAAAAATGATGGTACATTAGAGGGAAGCTTAAATATCAGGTGAATAAAGCATGGGTTTCATACTCATAGTTGGGGATATATGTATCATCTGCTTTAGATGGATTGGAGAGGTGATGTGAAGGTGAAAGCAGGCTTGCAGAATGGTTGAAAATCATTGATATTCTGACTTGGAGGCTGTAAATGGTTCAGTGGCAGATGGAGTCTTTGTCAAGGAAGAAAAATGGCAGCTCTGGAGCATCATAGATGTTTTGCTAGCAGCTTAGCACAGAGGCTGTGACCTTCTAGTATTCAAGAGTTTTTCCTATGCTCTAATAAATTGTCCTCAGCTTTTATTCACCTAAAGTAGATAAATAGTAGTCATTGTATCTCAGTACAAATTGAGGTATTTCATTATAAAGAAATATAAATATGTTTTATTACCTACTTTTTTAAAGAAGTAAGCTTTTAAGGGAATGTGCATTTCTTGGTAATAGGAATATTTCTCAGTTGGTTTGCAAATGTTTAAATACTTACAAGTGTTTAATTAAAAATATTGTTTTAGAATCATGGAATATTAAAGCTAGAAAGTATGCTAAAAAATCCCAGACCAACTCTCTCATTTTAAAGAAGAATAGACCAAGGCTCAGAGACTGATTTAACCAAGGTCACTTTGCTAGGTACTGAAAAATGTTAGGTGATTTAGATTATGACTTGTTATAAAGTATCTTTATTTATGAAGACAAAAGAAACTACTCTATTTAAATAAAACTTAGAATACCACATAGTATCCCTGCTTTTTCATGACAGCTACCTAATGAGATAACATAATTGTAGACTTTTATTTAGTATTCAATGGCAGATATTTTTATTGGAAAAAATTCAGGTTTTCAGTTTAATCTGTTATCACTACATTGCTGTAATGAAAAATTTTGTTGAATGGAGAACTTAAACCTGGATTATAAAGCTACATATGCATAAGCTATGTTCTTATTCCTTAATAAATATTTTATTTAAATCTGAATCAATTCAAATAGATAGCTTGTGTTGACTTATTTGAATAATTTTATAAGTTTTTAGAAATACTGTATTTCATGTTAAACTTTTTAGGGTTTTGTAAGTTGTATACTGATGCAAAATTACTACATTTATCAGTGAGAATTTCTTGCAGTTTTTAGAAGAATATATGTCTCTATGAGTATATATTATCATGTAGAATGTGTTCCATTAGAAGCTGACCTATACTGAAGAGTAGTAAGTCATGGTTAAAATTAAAAGGGGAAGCATTACACACCTAAAACCTACTAAAGCACTTGACAGTGCTAAAGTTATCAAAAGTAATCACTGTACATCACAGAAGAAAAGGGCCCTTTCCTTTACAGGGTCAAAATTGCTGCATTAGACACTCTTCCACTTCTTCAGGCTGTAGTCTTTTGCAAGCCAATATCCATTAAAGAGGTACAGATAAAGAGAAATTTAACAGTAATTACACCAAAATGTTATCTATGAACTTTCTATAAATAACAATTGTACAACAAAATGACTTTAAACTTTTTTGATTAAGAGAAAGAATTTGAAATATTAGACCTGAAAATTTTCAAAATCTTGAAGTAAGTTTTTCCTCAGGATAAAGCTGGTCAGATCTTTTAGAATGTGAGCATGAGAAATATTAACTGCAACACCAAAAAGCAGACTATTATATGAAATAAATACACTCAGATAGATGTCAAGTGATAACCATTAAATTATTAAGCAAACAAGTATTGAGTGCCTAGTACACACAGGTGCTGAGGATAATAAGACAGTGAACAAAACAGACTGGGACTGCACTCATGGGGCTTACATTCTGAGGGCAAAAGAGACAATAAATAAACAAGTTAATATTTAATATGTTAGATGGCAACCAACACAATGAACAAAGATAAAGCAAATTAAGGGTCATGAGTGCTAGGTGTGTGGAGTTGATATTTGTTATAGGATGGTTGATGAAAGCTTCTCTACTGAGATGACAATTTAATGGAGAATTTAAGGAACCAAGGGAGCAAATAATGCAGGTATCTGGGGAGAGACTTTTCCAGACAAAGAGAGCAGTAAATGCAAAGACACTGAGGAAGATTGTGCTTGGCATGGATATTAGACAGTGTTCTTCAAGGAAACTGAACCAATAGGAGATCAATAGATAGATAGATAGATAGATAGATAGACAGATAGATAGATAGATAGATGTAAATATTATTAGATTTATATAGGAATTGGCTCATACAGCTGTGGGGATGGGCAAGTTCAAACTCCATAGGGCAGGCCACAAGCTGGAAACTTCCAGTGGAGATTTTGATGAATTTCCCAGGAGAATCTATCTGGCTGAAGTAGGGATGGAGATTATTCCTTCTGACTGCTGAAATCATCAGTTCTCCCTTTAAGGCCTTCAGCTGATTGGCTGAGACTTTTATTATTGAAGGCAATCTCTTTAGTTGATTGTAGATGTAATCAGCCATAGATGCAATCAACTGGCTGATGATTTAAATTCACAAAATATCCTCACAGTAACAATCAGGCCAGTGCTTCCTTGACCAAACAACTGGACACCATAACCTAGCCAGGTTGACGTGTGAACTTAACCATCATAGCATTTCCCAAGAACAGTGGACAGAACAGCATGACTGAAGTGGTGTGAGTGATAAATGAAGCCAGAGAGATTTCACGCAAACCTACATTTATCTTTTTTTTTTTTTTGGAAGCAAAATCTTAGAAGAAAAAAAAAATTAAAGCCAGGTATCTTCAATCTACATGCAGTAAAATCCATCCTTTTTAGGTATACAGTTTGATGACTTCATTTTTCCCCCAGATTTCCAAGTACTCTCTACTTAGCAAATAACAAATCCCCTTCTTCCTCAGCCTCATCCTTTGGTAAGTTAACCTCTAATCTACTTTTTGTCTCTGAATTTGCTATTTCTAGATATTTCATAAAAGTGAAATCATACAGTATTTGCCCTTATATGGTTTGCTTATTTCATTCAATATAATGTTTTCAAAGCTCATCCATGTTGTAACATGTATTAGAACTTCATTTCTTTCTTTTTTTGCTGAGTAGTATTTCATTGTGCATATGCATCACATGTTGTTGATCCATTCATCTGTTGATGGACACTTGGATTGCTTCTATCTTTTGGTTATTGTGAATAATGAACACTGGTGTACAAGTATCTGAGTCCCTGTTTTTTATTTCCTTGAGTATATACCAAAGAGTGGAGTTTCCGGGTCATATGGTAATTCTACATTTAACTTTTTGAGGAACCACCATACTCCTTCCCACAGTGGCTATAATATTTTACATTCTCACCAACTTTTTATTTTTTAAGAGAAGATTGGAAAAATTTTGTTCTCTAAGCTTAGCCAAGGCCCTTATGATTGCTAAACCAGCATTTGCCAAAGAAGTTTTTGTAAATCGTTGGTTGTATGGAATGGGTATTGCCTGAAAAAACAATTCCATGGTCAAATAAGTTTGGAAAACGTAGGGGTTAACATTGAACAATATTAAACAGGTACTGTTTTGCTTAATAACAGAGTTTTTTCGTATCTTTAACATGCCTAACGTATTGTGCTCTCCAACTTATTTGACCCTTTCTGCAAAAGGCATCTTTCTTATGGGTCAAATGTTTTTGATGCTCTGGTAAATGCTGTGTTGGACAATCCTATAGGTTAACTAGAGATTAATAAAAGGATTTTCCACAATTGCTGTATTTTAACTTCTCTACTCTCCTTAAGTAAATACCTCTCCCTGTCCTTTTTCAGTAGAGACTGCACTTTTTTTCTTAAATTTTTTTCAAAACCATTCTTTCTTCTCTATTCATAATGCTTAAAGTAGGTTTGCATCATGCCTCAACTGGGCTGTCACAGTAACCTCTTAACTGAACTCTGCCTCTAGCCTTGCTCTGTCCAAATTCATCATCCTATCAGTGATGATTTAATTGACATCACAAATCTAACCATGTCCTTTTCCTACTTAAATTCCTTTACTAGCTTCCTTTCATTGCAGGATAAAGTTTAATCTCATTTGTATGGCATATGAAATCTTCTATCTGTCCCCTATATCTATAATTTTGCCTCAATTTCCCACACTTAGTGCTCTCTAAATTTAACCATTTATGCTTCCTCAAAGTAGGCAACGGGTTAACAGACCTTTAGTCAGTGATGTTACCTCTACCTAACATGGCCTTCCCCCTGGTATTAGCCTAATTCTCCATTCTTAAATGTTTTGAGCAAATGCAATCTCCTCCAAGAACATTCTCTAACCCTTTCTGGCTAATTTAAGTGCCTCACCCTTGAGCTTGCCTGTCACTCAGTATATAATTCTGTCAAAACAAAAGAGTGAACTAAAAATAGGTATTTGTTTTCTCCACTCTCAATAGCCTATACCTTGTACCCGCCTTAAATGTCTGACCTTAAGTGGATACTCAATAGATGCTGAAATTAACTCTACAAATGTAATCTTCTGTTAAAAAGATCCATCAATTTCCTTTTTTTTCCATTTTGAAACATGTTTAGATCATAGATTCAAATGTAAACCATAAAACTACAAAACTTTTAGAAGGAAACATGGGAGAAAATCTGCAGGATCTTGAGGGGGAGTTCTTATACATGATACCAAAAGAAGAAATCAGTAAATTGGATTTCATCAAAATTAAAAACATTTCTTTGCAAAAGATCCTGTTAAGATGATGAAAAGACAGTCTACATACTGGGGGAAAATATTTGCAAGCCACATATCAAAGGACAAAGGACTCATATCTAGGATATATAAAAACTCTCAAAACTCAACAGTTAAAATACAAACAGTCCAATTAAAAAATGGGCAAAAGGCATGAAGAAATATTTCACCAAAGGTGATATACATATATCAAATGAGCTTATGGAAAGATGTTAAACAACACTAGCCATTAAAAAAAAAGGCAAGACTGAGATCACTACAAACTTTTCAGAGTAGGTAAAAATTTTTAAAAAGTAACAATACCCAATACTGGTAAGGATATAGAGAAATGAATCTCTCTACATTGCTGGTGGAAATATAAAATGGTACAGCCACTCCAGAAAATAGTTTGGCAAACTCTTTTAAAAAAACGAATATACGCTTACCATATTACCCAAAACTTATACTCTTGGGCATTTATCCCAGAAAAATGAAAATCTATGTCTATATAAAAGCCTATTCATGATTGTTCATAGCAGCCTTATTTGTAATATCCCCAAATTGAATGTCTTAACGTTAGATGAATGGTTAAATACAGTATGGTGCATCCATACCACGTAATAAAAAGATTTGAACTCTTCATGCACACCACAACTTGGATAGATCTCAAGGGCATTATGCTGAGTTAAAAAAGCCAGTCTCCAAAGGTCACATGCTATATGATTCCATATATTTAACATTCTCAAAATGACAGAATTATAGAATTGATAACAAATTAGAGATTTTCAGAGGTTAGAGATGGTGGGGGAGAGGGATTGGGTATGACTATAAAGGAGTAGAATCAGAGAGATCTTGGGTGATGGAATAGTTATGTGTCTTTATTGCAGCGTTGACTAAATCTACATATATGATAAAATGATAGAGAATTACACATACTCATTATATCAATGTCAATTTCCAGGGTTTGATATTGCACTGGCATTATGTAAAGTATAACTATTGGGTACATGGGACCTCTCTATACTATTCTTTCACTGTAAATCTATGGTTATTTCAAAATAAAAAGTGAAAAACAAACCAAGCAAACAAAAAATCCTCCATCAGTTATTTCTTCTACCTTCCTACCCAACTTTGAGAAAAAAGTGTTCACCTCCTCATTAAGCCTAACACTTTATTCATTCTTTTTAAATTTTTATTCTCCTCTACCTCCACTGCTTGCTTTGGTGATCTTTCATAAGACATTTCCATTTTTGCCCTCTTGACTGGTTTACTTCATTGTTAACCAAAGAATTGCCCTATCCTAAATAAAATGATAAACAGAAGTACATAAAAAACCTCCACTTCCCTCAAGTGGTTGTGTTTACATATTAAGGATATATATATATATCCATGCTAATATACATAACTATTCATTCTGTTTTAACTGCTGTATACTCTCATTGTGTAAATGTACCACAATCTTATTATTCATTCTATTCATGAATATTTAGAATGTTTCCAATATTTCGCTATTATAAATCATGCTATAATTTGTGGCTATGCATGAGAACTTTTCTGGGTTACATATCTAGAGGTGGATTTGCTGTGTTATAAGCCTACATGCAGCTAGAACTTTCCTATATATTGTCTAGTTTCTTTCTAGAATGGTTATACGAATTTATACCATCAGTGAAAAAGAGATCTCCTGCTCTACATTTTTGCCAGCCTTTGAGATTTACTTAGTTTTTAGCCTTCCGACTCCCTTAATATATAATCTGCTATGAAATCCAGAAGATTTTGCTTTTACAATATAATTTTTTTATTCCTTTTGCTCTGTTTTAACCAGCTAAAAGGTCAAAGGTCTTTGATTCATCCTAACTTCCATAGCTTTCATATCCATCTCCTCATTTCTGATTCTACTATTAACAAACTTACTTCATATCCTGACCTCTTGCTTAAACTGTTGTAAAGACTGAATACTGCAATATTCTTATTGGAAATCTCTTCCTGCTCCATTCCATCCTACTTAGAACTGCTAGATTAATATTCCTAAAATAAGGAGTTTGCCATGTTTATAAGGTTAAATTTGTACACCTTAATGTGGCATTCAAAGTCATCTCAACAAGGTCTTAAGCTACCTTTTCAGCTATATCTCCCACTATTTTCTAAGCATGTCCTATATACCAGCAAGACTAGATTAACATATTGACTGATCAATTCATTCAGACAACACATATGAACTAATTATAATAAGCAAAATCATAGATTTAGAATCTAGAATATAGGTTACCAGGGGATAGATTTGGAGTAGAGAATGGGAGTTGATGCTTACTTTGTATGGAATTTCTATATAGGTTGATTGTAAAGGCTTGGCAATGGATGGTGGTCATGGTAGTGCATTATTGTGAGTGTAATTAACAGCACTGAATTATATATGCAAATGTGGAAACTTTTAAAAAGGGGAAACTTTAGTTTGTATATGTTACAAGAATAAAAATTTAAAAATAAAGCATATGGTTGTATAACACAGTGAACCCTATTGTAGACGATGGACTATAATTAATAGTACAATTATAAGAATGTTCTTTCATGAATTATAACAAATGTATGACACTAATGCAAGGTGTTAATAATAGAGTGGTATACTGGGAAAAATACACCTAATGCAAATTATGGACGATAGTTAATTTTTATATATGGTGTGAGATAAGGGTCCTATTTCATTCTTTTGCAAATGGATATCCAATTCTCCTAGCACCATTTGTTGAAGAGACTGTTCTTTCCAAATTGAGAGGACTTGGCAGCCTTGTCAAAAATCAATTAGCTGTAGATGTGAGGATCTATTTCTGAATTCCCAATTTCATTACCCTTGGGCCAGTTTTATGCTGTTTTGACCACCATAGCTTTGTAATATGCTTTAAGATCAAGAAGAGTGAGTCCTCCAAATTTGTTCTTCATTTTCAAGATGTTTTTAGTTATTCAGGTCCCTTTACCCTCCCCAAAATTTTTGATAATTGGTTTTTCCATTTCTGCAAAGTGAGCTATGGCAATTTCGTTTGGGATTGTGATTAATATGCATGTCATTCTGGGTAGAATTGACATCTTCATGATATTTAGTCTTTCAGTCTATGAACATGGAATGTCCTTCCATTTACTTTTGGTCTTCTTTAATTTCTTTTTCTTGCCTAATTGCCCTGGCTAGTCTTCAAGCACAATGTTGAATAACAGTGATAAAATTGGGCATGCTTATCTTGTTCCAAATCTTAGAGGGAAAGCTTTCAGTCTTTTACCACTGAGTATTATGTTAGCTGTGGGATTTTCATATATGCCTTTTATCATCTTGAGGAAGTTTCCTTCTATTCCTATTTTTCTTAGTATTTTATTTAGAAAATATGTTGGATTTTGTCAAATGATTTTACTGTGTTAGTTGAGATGATTATGTGTTTTTTCTCTTTGTTTTGTTAAAGCGGTTTATTACATTAATTGATTTTCTTGTGTTGAACTGCCCTTGCATACCTGGGATAAATCCACTTGATCATGGTGTATAATTCTTTTAATGTGATCTTGGATTCAATTTGCAAGTATTTTGTTGAGGATTTTTGCATCTATATTCATAAGAGAAATTGATCTGTAATTTTCTTTCTTGTAGTAGCTTTCTCTGGCTTTGGTATTAAGGTGATGTTGACCTCACATAATGAGTTTGATAGCGTTCCCTCCTTTCAATTTTTTGGAAGAGCTGGAGCAGGTTTGGTATTAAATCTTCTTGGAATGATTGGTAGAATTCCTCTGTGAAGCCATCTAGTCCTGGGCTTTTCTTTCTTGGGAGGTTTTTGATGACTGATTCAATCTCTTTACTTGTAATTAATCTGTTGAGGTCTTCTATTTCTTCTAGAGTCAGTGTAGGTTGTTTGTAGTATCCTTTGTGATCCATTTTATTTATTTGGGGTCAGTAGTAATGTGCCCCTCTCATTTCTGATTTTGTGTCTTCTCTCTCTTTTTCTTTGTCAGTTTAGCTATGGCTTTGTCAATTTTATTGATCTTTTCAAAGAACCAACTTTTTTGTTGATGCTCTCTATTATTTTTATTCACAATTTCATTTATTTCTGCTCTAATCTTTGTTATTTCTTCCCTTCTCCTTGCTTTGGGATTAGTTTTCTGTTCTTTATCTAGTTCCCCCGGGTATACTATTAGGTCTTTGATTTTAGCTTTTCCTTCCTTTTAAATTTAAGCATTTAGGGCTATAAATTTCCCTCTCAGCACTGCCTTTGCGGCATCCCATAAGTTTTTTTTTTTTAATAATATATATATATTTTTAAGATACTTAGATTACATAAATGTTACACAAAAATTATAGGGATTCCCATTTGCCCCACCTCCCACACCTCCCACAACCTCCCATATATACATCCTTCATTAGTGTAGCACATCACCTGCAATAGATATACACATCTTGGGGCTTTGCCACTAAGCATGGACCATAGTTCACGTTGTAGGCCACACTCTCTCCCACATAGTTCTGCATGCTATATGATGATATAAAATGGCCTATATCTGTCATTGCAGTGTCACTCAGGATAATTCCCAAGTCCCGAAAAAGCCCCTGTATTACAACTGCTTTTCCCTCTCCCTGCCACCAAAGTGTCCAGTGGCCACTGGCTCCACATTAATGTTGTAATTTCTTCCATTGCTTGAATCACAATATGTCTATAACAGAATACCAGTAAGTCCACTCTAGTCCATAGCTCTTCCCCAAAACCTGAGGAGTCTGGGATGGTGATATCTACTCCACCTCCAAGTGAGAGGGGGCTTATATCCCATGGATAAGATGGAAGGGATTATCTTGCCTGCAGCTGCAGGCTCTCTCCATTCCCTGGGATGGCCATTGTCCATCATCATCTCCCAACCAGGTGTCCTGGGTGAGTCCATTGAGCTATAGAGTAGTAGTTACAGCTCCACCAAGATTCCGGGCCCAGCTGGCACATGGACAGCCCAAAGACTCCAGTCTCTGAAAGTAAACCTACAAACTCCAGCACCACGTATAGGTTTGAATAGAAGGGACAAATGGACCATGTACAGGGAAGACATATTTGAGTCTAACTCTGTCACTCTCAGGAGCACAGATTCCAAAGTAGGGCCCACTGATAAGGCACCAAACTCTGGGGCTATCATCCCGTAAGTTTTTATAGGTGTTTTTTTTAAATTTTCATTTTCATCCTTCTCAAGATATTTTATTGATTTCTGTTGTAATTTCTTCTTTGACCCACTGATTGTTTTATAGTGTGTTATTTAACTAACATATATTTGGGGATTTTCCAATTCTCTGCCTGTGGTTGATTTCCAGCTTCATTCCCTTATGATCAGAGAAGAAGGTGTGTATAATTTCAATGTTTTTAAAAATTTTGAGACGTGTTTTGTGACCCAATATTTGCTCTACCCTGGAGAATGATCCATGTGTGCTTGAAAATAATGTACATCCTGCTGTTTTGGGATGCAATGTTCTGTGTTTGTCTGTTAGGTCTAGTTCATTTATCATATTATTCAAGTTTTCTTTCCTTATTGATCTGTCTAGATGTTTTATCTGTTGATGAGAGTGGTGTATCGAGGTCTTCAACTATTATTATAGTGTTGTCTATTTCTTTCTTAGGTTTTGCCAGTTTTGCCTCATGTATTGTGGGATACCATGGCTAGGTGCATAAATATTTATGATTGTTATTTCTTCTTGGTGGGTTACCCCTTTTATTAATATAATATGATATGATATAACAATTAACATAACATAACATAATATAATAATTATGTCCTTCATTGTCTCTTGTAACAGTTTTGTTTTTAAATCTATTTTGGCAGATATTAGTATAGTTACCCTAGCTCTCTTTTGGTTGCTATATGCATGGAATATCTTTTTCCATCCTTTCAATTTCAGTCTATTTATGTCTTTGAGTCTAAGGTGAGTCACTTGCATCATGCTTTTTAATCTATTTTGCCACTTTGTTTCATTTTGAGGGGATTTAATCCATTAACATTCAGTGTTATTACTGTAAAGGCAGTACTTATTTTAGCTATTTTGTCTTTTGGTTTTTATATGTCATATCTTTTTTCTGTCTCTCTTTTCCTATATTGTAACCTCCTTTTCTGTACTGTTGATCTTTTGTGATGTATCTGACTGATCCCTTTCTCATTTCTGTTTCTGTCTACTTTTTAAATACTTGCTTTGTGGTTACCCAGTGGTTTCTGTTACATTACCTACATCTGTAACATACGAATTTGAAAAGATACTGTAGCAGTTCAGTAGTTTGATATAGTTATGAATTACAAAAATAGATATTGGATTATGCTTGTAAACTGGTCTGTTCATCTCCATGATTAAGTTATGATTAGGGATTTGATTGGACCATGAGCAGTAGGGTGTTGAGCCCCGCCCCTTGGTGGGTGGGGTCTCAAAGATAAAAGACATGGCAAAGGACAGAGTTGGAGTTTTTTGAGTTGGAGTCCTGAAGCTGAGTTGTAATGCTGGAGCCCAGGGAAGCAAGCACACAGAGAAGCTTGGTCATGAGGAAGGAGAGAAGGCCCCGGGAAGTGACAAGCCGTTTGCCTGATGGTCTACAGCTGACCTTGTGGAGGAAACAGAGGAGCTGAGCCCAGAGAGAAACGGAGCCCCGGGAAGAAAGGAACCCAAGAAGCCTGAACCCTGGCAAATGTCCTCAGCTGTCTTCCTCCAACACGTGGCAACAGACTTTGGTGAAGGAGGAAACTGATGCTTTATGGCCTGGTAACTGTAAGCCTCTACCCCCAAATAAATGCCCTTATAAAAACCAACCGATTTCTGGTATTTTGCATCAGCACCCCTTTGGCTGACTAATACAGATACCAACTTAGTCCTAATAGCATACACATTCTCTGTTCTCATATCCCCATTTCCCTTCTTTATACATTTTGTCCCACTCTACCACTTTATATTTTGCATGACCGTTATCAGGAAATATACATTTTACTTGTTCAATTGTATTCTGACTCTTATAGGAAATAAAGAGTAGGCTTGTATATTGAGGATACATACTATTGGGTTTTGCATTTATCCTTTTAGTTACCTTTACTGAAGATCTTCGTTTCTTCCTACTACTCCATGCCACTCTCTCCAGTCTTTTCCTTTCAACCTGCAGAACTACCTTTAGTAATTCTTATATAGCAGGCCATTTGTTGACACACTCAATTTCTGCTTATCTGTGAATATTTTAAATTCTTCCTCATTTTTTTTTAAAGATTTATTTATTTATTTATTTATTTATCCCCCCCCTTGCTGCTTGTGTTTTACTGTGTCCATTCGCTATGTGTTTCTTCCGTGTCTGCTTATCTCCCCCTTGCTGTGAGGTCCTTCTGCATCAGCCCACCGCGCCGCGCGGGCTGACCTGCTCTCACAAGGAGGCCCCGGGAAGCGAACCCAGGGCCTCCCGCATAGTAAACGGGGGCTTTATCGATTGAGCCACACCCACTTCCTGCTGTGAGGTCTTGCTGCATCAGCCTACCATGCGGCGCGGGCCGGCCGGCCTGCCCTCACAAGGAGGCCCCAGGAGGCGAACCCGGGGCCTCCCATATGGTAAACGGGAGCTCTATCCATTGAGCCACACCTGCTTCCCAATTCTTCCTCATTTTTGAAGGATAGTTTTACTGGGTGTTTTGGATGCTAAAAGCTGCTAAGAGCAATATACCAGAAATGGGTTGGCTTGTATAATTGTAATTTATTAAATTAAATGCTTAGAGTTCTGAGGCTGTGAAAATGTTCAAATCAAGGCATCATCAGAGATGCTACTTATCACCAAAGGTCAGCTGCTGGTGGTTCTGGACTTCTTCCACATGGCAAAGCACATGGAGGCATCTGCTTCTCTTCTGGTCTCATTGCTTCAGCTTCTGGCTGCTCCATCTGTGGCCTTCCTCTCTCCTGGGTTTGCCTCTGAGCTCCTTGATTCCATCTCTCCGTCTCTGCGAATTTTTCTCTGTATTTCTGCTGCTTTCAGTTGTTCATTTATAAAGGACTCTAATAAGAGGACCAAGACCCACCCTGCTTCATGCCTCACTGAGTCACTCCAATCAAAGGCCTGCCAACTGAATCCAGCCTAATTAAAGGGTCCCTCACCCACAGGAATGAATTAGCCTTTAGGACGTGATTTTCTGGGATCCACACAGCTTCAAACTGTCACACTGGGTAAAGAATTTCTGGCTGCCAGCTTTTCTTTTACAATACCCTAAATATACCATACCACTGCCTTCACGCCTTCATTGTTTCTAATGTGAAATTAGCACTTAGTTTTATTGCAGATTCCTTGTATGTGATGACTTACTTTTCCCTTGCTCTCAGGATTACCTCTTTATCTCTGGCATTTGATATTCTGAATAATATGTCTCTTTTAGTAGGTCTATTAGGATTTATTATGTTTAGAGTATGTTATGCTTCTTGAACATGTATATTTATGTCTTTCATAAGAGTTGGTAAATTTTGGTCCATTATTTCCTCAAATAATTCTTTCTGCCCATTTACCCTTCTCCTTTCCTTCTGGGACATCCATGACACGTATGTTTGTCTGCTTTGTGCTGTCACTCAAATCTGAGACACTGCTCAATTTTTTTCTATTCTTTTCTTTCTCTGTTCTTCTGACTGTATGATTTCAAATGTCCTGTTTTCTAATTTGCTGATTCTTTCTTCTGCCTGTCCACATCTGCCATTGTATGCTGCTAATATATTTGTAATCTCTAGTATTGTTCCTTTCATCCCCATCATTTGTGTTTTTTTTTTTTATACTTTCAAAGTCTTTATGCTCACACAATGTCTTTTTTATATCATTTATCCCTTTATGCATATTTTTCTTCCTCTCCGTGAATTGATATAGGAGATTTGTTTATAGTTTTTTATTAGTTCCAAATTCTCTGTCTCCTCAGAAGTTCATTTGTTCCCTTGGCTGAACCATATCTTCCTGTTTCTTAGTATGGCTTGTAATTTTTTTACTGATATATAAGCTTTGGATTATCTTCATGAGTTAACTCTGTAAGATCAGTTTCTCCCTTTTGCCTAGGATTTTATTGTAGATTGGCTTTTCATTAAGGCTATTCTTTGATGATAGGTGTTATTCTAGAACTTTAGAATAGCCTGTGTTTAACTGATCATATTTTCTCAGTTCTTCTTCATCTAATTCTTCCCCTGGATATGTGGTACACTTTTTAAGATTGCACGTCTTATGCAATTGTTTCATCTCTAGGAGAGAGCTTCCTTTTCTTTGTTCCTTCTCTAGGAGTCTTGATCTGTTCTGTTTGTTTTGGTGCAGAATGTTCTCCCTAGCACCTATATTTGTTTTAATTCTCTCCCTCACTCAGTGTCCTATTTTCCTTACACTTTTCAGTACTGGGACTTTCCTGTCTTCTAGAAGTTCAGTGTAATACTCTCCCTCCATTTTTTTTTTCTCTGTGAGGCTTTTCTGCCTCAGGTTTCTTAACCATTATGGAATCCCACCCCAGGGAGTCAGATGGGGCCAATTCAAAAAAGTGGGTCACTCTAGAAAAGTCCATTTTGCATTTAGGTAGTCCAGCCTCTTGGAAAGTGGATTGAATGAGTGCCTTACTTGCCAGCCTTCTGCTGCAGTCTTTTCCCCACCCTTCACCCCTGCCCAGGGGCCCTTTAGTATACAGCACGACTTGTATTCCACCGTGGGTCTCTGCAGACTTGGGTCCCTGTATCTGGATATGTGTTGGTTTCTCAGTTGCTGCTTTGCATAGCTGTATAATCTGTTTCCACAGCTGGATGGATCCTCGTAGCTGCCTCTCAGCAACTACGAGCTTGCATGGGACTAAGTGTGAGGGAAGGGAATGGACCAGTGTGTCCTGGTCCAGTTGGAAATTTCCTACCTGATTTTTTCTTCTTCTTAAATTCAGAATTTGTAGAGTACTTCTACAGTTTCTACTGTCCTCCAGCATTCTAAGCAAGTGGGATTTGTCTTTTTATTCACTGATTCTCTGGAGGTTTTTTCTGGGGATGTCTTACATCACCATGTTGATGTCATCACTCCCATCATTCCTTTTATGGCTGAATAATATTCCATTGTATATATGTAACACATTTCATTTATCCATTTGTGTTTTTTAAGTTCATATGTCAACTTGGCTAGGTTATGGTGTTCACTTGTTTGATGAAGGAAGCAATGGCTTGATTGTTACTGTGAGGATATTTCTCATTCATTTAAATCATCAGTAAGTTGATTGCATCTATCACTGATTACATCTACAGTCAACTAAGGAGACTGCATTCAGCAATGAGAGATATTTCATCCAGTGAGTTGAAGACCTTAAAGAAAAAACTGATAATTTCAGCAGTCAGAAGGAAGAATCTCCAACCCTACTTCAGCCAGCCAGCTTCTCCTGGGGAATTCATTGAAAACCTTCATCATTGGTCCTGGCTTATGGCCTGCCCTATGAAATTTGGACTTGCCCACCTCCACAGTCACATGATCCAATTCCTATAATAATTCTCTTAATACTTACATATATACATAATACATAATATTTACATATATACACATATATATACATGTATACATAATATTTACATATATATACATTATATATATATATATAATTCTTATCAGTTCTCTCTCCCTGGAAAACTCTGACTAATACATCATTCATCTGTCAATGGACATTTGGGTTGTCTCCACCTTTGGGCTATTGTGAAAATGCTGTATGAACATAGTTGTACTAAAATTTATTCAAGTTCCTGTTTCCATTTCTTTGGAGTATATACCTAGAAGTGGAATTGCCAGATCCTGTGGTAATTCTATATTTAACTTTTTGAGGACCCGCTTAACTATTTTCCACAGTGGCTATACCAATTTACATTAGTACCAACGTTGTACAAGAGTATGATTTTTTTCAGATTCTTGCCAACATTTATTTTCAGGTTTTGTGTTTTGTTTTGTTTTTTTTAAGATTTATTTATTTATCCCACCCCCGTTGTTTTGCTCTTGCTGTCTGCTCTCTGTGTGTTCTTCTTTGTCTGTTTTTCTTCTCTTTAGGTGGCACTGGGAACCAATCCTGGGACCTTCTGGAGTGGGAGAGAGGCGCTCAATCTCTTGTGCCACCTCAGCTTCCTGGTCTGCTGTGTCTCTTATTGTCTCTCCTCTGTGTCTCATTTTGTTGCATCACCTTGCTGCGCCAGCTCTCCATGCAGGCCAGCACTCCGTGCAACTAACACTCCTGCGCAGGCCAGCACTCTTGCTTGGGCCAGCATTCCATGCAGCCAGCACTCTGCGTGGGCCAGCTCTCTGCTCAGGCCAGCTCGCCATATGGGCCAGCTTGCCTTTCACCAGGAGGCCCCAGGAATCGAACCCTGGACCTCCTGTATGGTAGATAGGAGCCCACTCAGTTGAGCCATATCCATTTCCCTGTTTTTGTTTTTAATAATAGCCATCCTTGTGGGTGTGAAATGATATCACATTGTGGTTTTAATTTACATTTCCCTGATGAGTGGTGATGTTGAATATCTTTTCTCATACTTATTTGCCTTTTTTTATCTTGTTTTGGGAAATATTTATTTGATTCTTTTCCTCATTTTTAAATTGTTTTTGTTGTTGAGTCATAGGCGTTCTCTTCGTATTCTGGGTATTAAACCCTTATTAGGCATAGGATTTGCAACTATTTTCTCCCATTCAGTATGTTGTCTTTTTACTTTCTTGGTAATGTCCTTTGAAAGTTTTTAATTTTGATGAGTTCCAATTTATCTATTTTTTCTTTTGTTCCTAGCAATTTTGGTGTTATATCTAGGAAATCAATGCCAAATCCAAGGTCATGAAGACTTTCCCCTATATTTTCTTCTATGTTTTTAGCTTTTGTATTTAGGTCCTTGAACCATTTTGTGTTGATTTTTGTATATGGTGTATGGTAGGGGTCCAACTATATTCTTTTGCATGTTGACATGTAGTTTTTCCACAACCATTTCTTGAAGAGACTCTTCTTTCCCTATATAATATAAATGGCCCATTATCGAAAATCAGTTGGCCATAGAGAGCTTATTTCTGAACTCTCAATTCTATTCCACTGGTCTATATGTCTGCACTTATGGCAGTACCACACAGTTTTGATGACTCTAGCTTTTTATTAAGTTTTGAAATCAGGAACTTCAGTTGTCCAACTTTGTTCTTCTTTTTCCATATTGTTTTGGCTATTTGGGGTTCCTTGAAATTCCATGTTAATTTAAGGATCAGCTTTTCCATTTCTGCAAAAAAAAAAAAAAAAAAAAGGCTATTGGAATTTTTGTAGAAATTGTCTTGAATTTGTGATCACTTCGGGTAGTGTTGTCATCTTAACAATATTAAGCCTTACAATCCATGAACACAGTATCTTGCCAATTATTTAGGTCCAATTAGGTATATTAACGCTTGAATTTTGTAGATACTACTGCTACAAAATGAACAACTTATGGTTCTTTTTATTGAGGCAACTTGTAAATTACCTCAAACTCTTTTCTAAACACACTCTAAATACAAAGTGCTTTTCAGTATCTAGTCCTTAGCTTATGTTTTACTTCCACTTGGGGTGCTTCTTTTCTTAGTTCCCCCACTTAGCCATATTTGCCATTCAAAATCCTATACATTTTTCAAGGCCAGCTTCAGATGTTGCCTTTTTATGAAGCCTTTTCTGACTTCCTCAGATAATTTTTTCCATTGTACTTTATACCATTTTTATAGCACGCAGTATGTTTTATATATTTGTCTTATTAGCCTTTCAACATGATGAGTCCTTTGTCCATTCATCTATATTACCTTTGTAGTATTTAACAGAATGCCTTGTATGTGGTAGGCCTACTATTAATTAAAATAATTTAATTGAAGATAATGTTATATTAATTAAGTTCACCTTCACCAGTTGGACCTATTCGGGGAAAGATAAATTTGAATTAAAGAAAAAACTTACGTAATTGTAATCTAGTGTTCTTACTTCAAAACACGAGTATAAATTAAGCTAAATTTAAAAATGAGTTACTGTGTAGTGATTCTTTTTTTTTTTTTTTTAAAGATTGATTTATTTATTTATTTATCCCCCCCTTGCTGCTTGTGCTTGCTGTGTCCATCTGCTGTGTGCTTTTTCCGTGTCTGCTCATCTCCCCCTTGCTGTGAGGTCTTGCTGCATCAGCCCCTCGCACCGCGCGGGCCGGCCTGCCCTCACAAGGAGGCCCCGGGAAGCGAACCCGGGGGCTCTATCGACTGAGCCACTCCCGCTTCCCTGTGTAGTGATTCTTTATGACTTGCTTTGATGATTAGTAAACTTTTGTTGCATGTTAAGTGTAACAGTTGTGAAGATTGTTTTAGACCTTTAAATAGTTCCCTTTTCTTGAAGTCAGGTTTTCAGACTATATTCTGAGGAATCGTAGAAGTTGGTTCTATTGAAATCCTTGTCAGCTGCTGGGTGTCTCCAAGAAACAGACCTTTATTTATTTATTTATTTTAAATATTGGGCTTCTTCACAAGATTTTGTTTAAGGAAAAGATCCTTCTACTGATATAATTTAAAATGATTGCTAGTAGTGTGAAAAAAAATTCAAATTTATCCATTTATTTAAAATTTTCCAAGAACTTACAAAAAATCTTATCCCTACCCTTTTCTTCCTTGTATTACTACAAATTTCAAATTAGTACATATATGAAGGAGGCTTCAGCTAATTAAGCAAAAAGCAGGTAATGGACTTGGGGTGTAACAAATAAAATATTTATTCTTCAAGTATTCCTCCTTTTAATATGGACTTTTGAGGGTGGTTAGAATATCAGAAGTTACTGGAATTGGTATACACATTGTTAGATACACTGAAGAACTTTCTAGATCAGGACTTCTCAAACCTTTGTATGCATAAAAATCATGTGGGAATTTTTTTAAACTGAAACTTTTGATTCATTAGTCCCGAGTTGGGACCTGAGATTCTCATTTCTGACAAATAATATCATTGTTTCTGGTCTGTGGAGAAACTTTGAGTAGCAGGTAGCTAGATGACCTTGCAAAGTTTATCACCATAATTTAAGATTATATTTTCTGCCCTAATGAAAGTAGGTTTTTGGTGTTGCTGTGACATTTGTTTAAACTGCTTCTCTAAATTTTGCCATTTTAACAGAAGTTTTTGTTTTTAAGGGAAATACTTTGTGTACACATTAATGACTTCTCTGTGATTATGTGGTTTTTTGCTTCTAATCATCCTTCCAGATTTTTTAGTCAGCCTTGAGAAATTTTAGACTGTCAGCAGCTACTTTCAGATGAGTTTATTAAAGAATATCTACTGTTCGGTTTATTTTTCTCTCAGAACTAGTTCATAATGCCTTTTGTTATTTTGCAGAATATTGTTTTGAGTTTAGACAGTAAGGTATTGTGAATAAAATAGGAAACCTTCAGTTTGACTTGGCTGCTTTAGTTATTGTAACTACTGCTTTTTTTAAAACAATTATAGACCACAGCAAGTTAGTCTGTTAATTTTGTTAATTTACCACAGGTGAATTGAAAATGTAATTTGTGTAAAAAAACAACCAGTAAGACTGATTGCCATTTAGTTATATAGCTTGTTCTCAAAAAGCTATAAATTGATTCTAGGAAACGTTGATGCTTTTCTTTAAATGTTAATATCAAAAGCTTTCATTACTTTTGTACTTTTATAGAAAATTGTAATAATTAAATCCAATATTTTAAAAAATTCTCACAATTACTTTTTTTGTCAAATGGTAATTTGCAATTAACATTTGTAGACCAGAACAGTAAAGCATTTGGTGACAGTGGTTGGGATTATAACTTATCTAAAATATTAGAATAATTTTCATATTGATAGTTGTTATATCTGTCCTAATCATTTTATTTGATAATTGTCAATAATGGAAATTGCTGGAGGAATTTTATTTTTGCAAAAGTGTCTTTAAAATGTTTATTATTATTTTCTTCTTTCTTATTATGTAAGTAAGAACTAGCCTTGCTCTAAAAGTTTTCATATGGAATTTATGTCAAATGTTGATAGAATATTTTTTCAGATCTTATCCAACAATTTTCTGTAGAAATAAACCTCTCTTTGTTTCTTCTGGAGCATCCATTGATTCCCACCCCCCACACACACCCCCAAAGGTACATTATTAGTGCTGATAGAAGCAGAACAATTGGAATTTACATTAAAAATAAATGTGATGAATAAAAAGCAGTACACTATAATATAATAGTCTTGATTTTGCTTTATCAATGCTCCAAAACCTAAAGGACAAAAATATTGAAAAGGTCAAGGAAAAAATGAACGAAAGAACAAATGATGCAAAAAGAAAATGACACTGAGGTCTTGGTTTAATACATATGTATTCCAGGTTGATGGTTGATTTCATTAGCAAATCTCATTGTTATGCAATGTCTGTTCTTCTGCAGCAAAATGAATATTGTAGTCTCACAGGCTCTGTGTGTATCTATTATGTTGTAGTAAATGAAAGTATATACATTTCTAGCTTTCTTTAGCTATTCTTTCCTTTTTGTTTTAAGGAAAAGAAAAAAAATTGGGTTATATTATATTCTTTTGTTGTTAAATTTATACAAAACCTTTTTCAATATATTAAGGATATCTTTCCTACTTTTATTCAGTAAGCAATTATATAAAGCAGTTAATGTAACCATTTTAAATTATCCTATAACTTTTTAAATGAATAGAATATAATCATGATTGACTTCATCTAATAAGATATGTTACTTAATCGTATGCTCTTAAACATTTTTAGATATTAAGAATGGTTTTTCTTATTACAAGAAAATTAGTTAAGCAAGTTGTAAATATTATGCCAAATCTGAATATCACTAACTTTTGCAATAGCATTTAGAAAAAATACAATTGAAATTGTATATTAGATTACTATACTGAGATTTGAGTTTGCATGAAAGAGGAAATTCAGAAATAACGATTTCAGAAACTACATATAGGAAGAGTTCATTTGATGGTAATAAGAATAGGCTGCATGATTCTTCGGGTTATCTTATTGAGAGTTCAGGTATGGATCAAATTTATTGGACACGATTGTAATTTAATTTCAGTTATTTTGGGACTTGTTGGTAATTTACAGAATCTATTCAATTTTTGATAGCGTGCTCATAGTTGTTCTCAAAACTGAAATAATCCTTTGACAAACTTGAAAGAAGAAAATCCCAAGGTTTGATTAAATATGGATTGATTGTGTACCATGCAGAAAAATTAACTATATGGTAAAATTTGGCCTTCTAGATCCCTTCCTGCAATCCTAATAAATATATTAACTATGTCAAACAAATACGCACTGTTATAAATATGTGCAGCAGTTTTTAATGCATTACATTAATTTGTAATGTGAGTGCTACATGTCAAACATTTTATTATTCATGGTAGGTAACATAAAACAAGGAATTTCAAGATTATAAGAGAGATCCCCCAAATAATTAAAGAGTAATTTAGAGCTAAATCATATAGAGAAAGGTTTTATGGACCTGAATAATTAGGAAAAGGGGAGGGACATCTTGAAAATGATGAGGCCTAAACTGATAATGAGGTAGAGGAAGCAATGGGGAACAACATAAACATAATCTGGTAGGTAAGAGGACATAAGCTTGGCTTATTTGGAAGAGAGAGATGAGATCAACCCAATGGCAATGGAATATGTTATTTGCTTCTACCTATTTACCTCACATCAAAATCAGACTATAATGTTAAATTTTAGTGGTGTTCAGTCCAGGTGTGGTATATTGTGGGCCTTGTGTTTTCTTGTATAGTGAAATGCAATATAGGAAATTCCGTTTATATTGATTTTACTTTCTTTTTTAACACACCAATAACATAAAATGTAAATGCTTTAAGAGAATTGAAACATGTCTTAATTGGTACAGACTGCATGTGAAGACAGGAATCTGAGAGACTGTCAGATTTCCATACCATTTTTGGATATCCCAAACTGAGGAGGAATAAAAGTCATCAAAGAATGGGCTCCCAGCTGTTACGTAGAGTAGAATCATAGCAAGGTCACCAACAAAGAAGGGAATAACTCTTTTAAGTTAAAAAGAGAGGTCCCTTTTAGTTTTCTGGACATACCTACCAGTGTCTTCTCCTTTACCTGATCGGCAATAACAGTTAGCGTTTGCTTGCCCATTTTATGTACTCATCCAGCAGAGGAACCTGAATTTAGAAAATGGAATATGATTTAAGGATTGATTTAACAAAAGATCTGGGGATTGTTGGCACATGTTTAAAGACCCACATAGATAAATTGCAAAAGGCTTCCTTATCGAGATGGCTTATTTTGGGGTAATCTTTCATTATGTTTTTGTTTTTCGCTTTTTTTTTAGGAGGTGCTGGAGATTGAACCCAGGATCTCGTACGTGGGAAACAGGCACTTAACCACTGAGCTACATCCGCTCTCCTCATTATGTTTTTGACACTGGGTTACACTAAGAAAATATTAAAAGAAACTTTCATATGAAATTTATTTTAATTTCTGTAAGGGTGCTATTAAGAAAACTTAACTATTGTTTTGCCCAGTGTTGAATTGTTGAAAAATATAGGAGAAATTTCTCTTAATTCCAAATACTAGGAAAAACTTTAGTGCTTGTTTTTAATATACATTTAATGGAGAATGAGAATTTGGTAATTTGATTGTTTCCCACTTTTCTTTGATTGTAGGAAGCTCTGAGCTGAACCACCCATATCCTAGAATTTTGCAGGACCTTATGATAGATTGATATGGAGTTTCTGTTTGGGATGATGGAAAAGTTTAGGTAATAATGGTGGTGATGGTGGCATAACAGTGTGAATTTAATTAACACCATTGGGTTCTATAATTGAAAGTAGATAAAATGGGAAATTTTTAGGTTATATATATGTTACAAGAACAGAAATGAAAAGAAAAACCAATAAAAAAGGGGGGGAAGTCTTATGATAGGGTTTTCTCTGTTCCATCCTTTACTTGTGCTTCATCTTTCTCACTTTCTCTTTTTTCCCATTTATTCATATAAATTTATATTTTGTGAAAGCATTCTGTTCTGCTACTTGTGTTTCTGTAAGCCACCTTAAATTATTTTGGGATAAGATGGGTTATAAATAACTTTTTTTTTTTTGAGGTGCTGGGGCTAGGGATTGAACCCGAGACCTAGTATATGGGAAGCTAGTACCGAACCACTGAGCCACATTGGCTCCCCTGAGTTTTTGTTTGTTTGTTTGTTTGTTTGCTTGTTTGCTTTTTTTGTTTTTTTTTTTAAGGAGGCACTGGAAACTGAACTGGGGACCTCCCATGTGGGAAGCAGGCGCTTAACTGCTTGAGCCACATCCACTCCCTAAATAACCATTTAAAGCTTATTTATTGTCGGCAGAAAGCAAGCAAACAAAGGTAGGAGGCTTTGTTCCTTCTCTTGTCCCTTCCCCTGACTCTGCACTTTTTTTTTTTTTTGGTATCAGGGCCAGGGATTGAACCCGGGTCCTCATATGTGGGAAGGTGACACTCAACCACTGAGCGACATTAGCTCCCCTGAGTTGGTTTTTCTGTTTGTTTGCTTGTTGTTTGTATTTTTTGTTTTTAGGAGGCACTGGGAACCAAACCCGGGACTTCCCATGTGAGAAGCAGGCACTCAACTGCTTGAGCCACATCCCTTCCCACCCCACTTCATTTTGCCCACATTTTTTTAAGTAATGGAGAATTACTCTCCTCTGTGGTTATTGGGCTTGCCGGGCAAGAGAATCCTTTCTGAAGCTTTTTGCCTCTACAGAGCCACCAGGTACAGTTAGTTGTGCCAAATGTCTCTTGACCCGAGATGACAAGTAGTACTGAAATATATCCTAGAGGAGGGAAAGGTGTCTTTTTCTCATTTGTCAGCTCAGAAGGAGAGTATTTTTCTAACTCACAGGGTGCTATATATATTATCCTGGTTTTTGCAAATTGTAAACTCTTAATAACAAAACTTGCTGATGGTTGATACAAGCGACTTTGAGTAAAAGAAAATATCAAATTTTTCTATACCTCTTTAGGTTTTCATTTCATCATTCTCTAAATTTCACCCATTACAAGAAATCAAGATAGTCATGGATACCTTGAAATCATAATTTTCTAATTTTAAAATTTGTTTTGTTTTGGTACACGAATTACGTATTCAAAGCAACCTATTTAATAGGAATTGGATCTAAGTTTTTAATAAAGGAAATAAAGTCTATGTTTTGTATTTCAGGTGTTTGAAATACTTAATTTGACCAAGAAATTCAGCTGGAATTGTTAACTCCTAGTTGTAGTTTTCTGAAAATTTGCTATCCATTTCATGTGTTATTTAAAGGCAGTGTTAACGACTTGTGTTAATGTGGTTCAATACTGAACACATACACCCCTTTCAAATAGCACATGTTAAGTATTTATAATGAGACCTGTTCCGAGATTCTGGCCACTTGGCACACCTTATCTATTTGGGTATCTTTTTTGTTGTTACTAAATGTTATCCCTTTTTGTTTTTCCTATTTCAGTGCATTAGAATTTTATTTGCAAATAGAGTAGAAATAAATGTAATTTAAGTAATATAATTTTAATTTTTTAATTTTTTTTTTTACTGGGATGTCCCGGGGATCGAACTCAGGTCCCTCCATATGGGAGACGGACGCCCAACCATTTGAGCCACATCCGCCCCCAAGTAATATAATTTTAATACCTTGACATGATTATATTGTAAAAGTGTTTTTAAGCACTGTTTGCATCAAAATTAAAGCATGCTTCATGGAGTTAATAACTAGAATATAGGTCACCAGAAAATAGAATGAGGGTAGAGAATGGAAAGCTGAGGGCTAATCTGTGCAGAATTGTTTAAAAAAGGTTGTTTGTAAATCTTTGGAAATAAATAGAAATGGTGAAAGCACATCATAGTGTTTGTAACTAGTAGTGCTATTATATGGGTATGACAGTGTTTGAAAGGGAAAGTCTAAAGTCATGTATATTACTAGAAGGAAAGCTAAAAAAATGTGACATGGCACTTTATAACATAGTGAAACCTCATGTGAAATATGAATATGGGTAATATTGCATATATAAGACTGTTTTTACAAAATATAAATACAAATAAACTAGAGAGATGGAAACAATAGCAGCTATGTACAGCAGGAGAAGCATAGAGAGATTGAGAGGTGATAAGTTTTGTTTGTTTTTGGTTTATTATTATTATTATTATTAGAATAATGAAATTGCTCTAATAATGACTGAAGTGGTGAATGCACAACTATGTGATTATACCAAATACCATTGATTGTACACTTTGGATGAATAAGTGTATGCTTTATTAATATGTATCAATAAAACTGATTTAAAAACAAATTAAAGCATGCTATGCTCATATAGGTAAGACATAGATACATGTAGGACATAGATGCATTGCCTTACTAAATATAGAATTAAGATAAATGCAAATTTTGCAGATTTTTTAAATTGCCTAAATATTTTAAAAATAGTGGATTATTTTTATCATTTGGGCAGAATGGTATTTGTTTTTGTTATATACCCATAGTTAATTTAAATCAAGCTTTATTCAACTATATTAGAAATTTTAGAGATTTTTTTAAAACAGAAACTTGGAGGAAAATAGTAAGGAACAGGAAACTTTTTTAAAAAACTAATAATGTCATATGTTGTTTTAAATGCTTGTAGGTGAATATTATAAATTTTGTTTTATTTTCAAAACATGAGTTTAAAATGATGCAAGAAATAGTTTCAAGTTATGTGAACTTTTGTTTTCATGGGATTATTTGCAAGCTTTTTTCAAGACTGCCGCATAAATTCTAAAATAGTCTTATTTTGCAGGAACTTATCCTGATGAAAATGCTTATGCTTTGACTAAAAACATTAATTCTTATAACTCAACAACTTCTTTTATCTACTTTCTTGAAGCAGTTAAAATTTGCATGTTTTTAATTAAAGACTTTTAATTATATTTAACAGGTTTTTTAAAACTTTGTTAGCATTGCCTTTTTTTTTTCAAATTATTTGCCGTAAGCAATTTTGAAAATCTGCTTAAATAGTGTTACCTTTCAAGCATTCCTTATTATAATCTGTGAGGTTTTGCATGTCAGGAATAACCCCTCCTTAAAAAAGAAAGAGAGAAAAACAGCTACTCTCATTATAAACTGTTTTAATGTTAGTAAAATTAAGAATGAAAGATTACTTGAGACAGCAGCCTTACCTGACTCAGTTTTGTCACGTGAGCATTCACGTTTACGGGTGATCTAAGTGCTCCACCTGCCTGTCAGTTTGTTTACCAGGAAATCAAGATGTGTAAACTGCAGGAAGTACTATTTGACCCTCTCCGACAGTATCTCATTACAATAATTGCTAATCTCTGAATAAGACAGCCATGTTTTGTGAGTAACTGAGAGAGAGAGGTTGTTAGGTAGATTTTAGGTGTTTCAACAAATAAAGCATTGTAAATGCTTACTTGGATTATGTTTTCCTGATAGCTTTTGACAAAAGACATATGGTGACCTTTGGGGTCAGCAAAGCTAGGACACAATAGTAGGTATTCTTTCATTCCTTTTAACTGAAAAATATCTCGGCTTGTTGTTTTGGAGTGCTGTCACTGCTCTGAATCGAAAGGATAATGGCTACTTCCTGATTAAACCCAGTCTCCACAGTAAGCTTTTAATGTTATACTGTATGTCTTTTTCTCCTGTAAATGAAAGACTCATGTTTTCTTTACTTTTTTATCATTGTCTTTTCATATATATATTTCTGTAATCTTGAAGTTGAAGTTTACAATTAGAGTAGAAACTATTGTTTTAAGTTTGGAAATTTTTTTTAATGGAAAGTATTTCTTTCTGGTATCCTAAATCCAACCATTTCATATACTTATTGTAGATTTTGCTAAAGAAATTAGCTATTCTAGAAAGATATTGAAATTGTAAAATATAGAAAACTGTCATTCTATTGGCACTCTAATTAAAAAAAAAAATAACTTATATGGTAAATCAGATTAATGTTTTCAGGGACTATTTGGATAAACACTAATTTTATTTTGAGGCTTTAGTAAATCTCATAATTCTCTTTACATGTATTGTCATAACATATTGATAATTATGTTAATTATTAAATTAAATTATTGTTCTTAAATTAGTTAAGAGATCCTTGTGATGTGAAAACAATGTTAAATATTCAGAATATAAGAAGGGAGTAAGGAACTGCTTAGTTTTAATCCTAAAGCTGGTAGTCACTTCATCTGTGGTCTTGGGACAAGCATTTAAAGTGCTTATTACCTCAGTTTTTTTGTCTACTATCTGCATGAGTGCTAAGTAAAATGTGTATGTTTATTTCTTTGTGGTAGTACAAACTACAAAGAAAATGAATTTCACAAGTGTTTCATAAAATGGAGAACTGACTCTGTAGATAGATGGAACAGGGAAACATTTAGGAGTCAAGTATATAAGGAAATAGAAAAATCTCATAGCTTTAAAATAAACAATGTTACATTGGTCTTTTAATTTGTATAAAACTCATAGTTTTCGTCAATCCTTAATATAACTTTACTAAAGGATTATATGTATTGTGAAATACACAGCTAAAATGAAAAGTGGAAACTTGGGGGAGATTTAGCAAAGAGTCCAAAAGAGACTGAACTTTTTAACTGTTACCAAAAGTCTTATTCCTGAAAATGAGATTATTCAGAGTAGAGGGAAGAATATGTGCAAATATTATAAGCCTATAAATGTAGGTAAGAAGTTTAGTTTTTAAACTCTAGCATTAGGTATGTTGACTACATAAAAGTAAGCATATTATGAAATTATTGAACAACCTAATATACAGAAATATTTAAAAAATATTCTGGAATAATAGAAATAGAAACTCACTTTAGTTGGGAGAAATATGATACCTTCTTTTATGAAATGCTTAACAGGGTTAGGTAACTCACAGTAATTAAATTTTTTTTTTTAATTAGAGAAGTTGTGAGTTTACAAAACATTCATGCATAAAATACAAGATTCTTATACACTACCCCACCACCAACACCTTGCATGGTGTGGAATATTTTTACTATTGATAATTGCACTTTTTAAAAAATAAATCATACTTTTTTTTTTAACAGTAGCTACCTTTGTTACAGTTGATGAAAGATTATGAAAATAGTTCTAACTTGCATCTATTATTTACATTAGGTGTTACTGACACATTCTAAGTCGATTCTGAAGGATATGCTTCATAGATATTTTAGCTCAGTCGAGTTATCCAAACAAAACTTGTAATAGTGCCTCTTAATTTATGACAAATAATAGATGTAATTTATTGAGTTTAATATGTTCAGGCCACTTGGCTAATTGCCTTATTTGTCTCATCCTATTTCCTATTTATGATAATTATGTGAGGTGCCAGTTCCATCATTATCCCCATTTTTATTGACAAAGGAATAGTAGAGATTTTAAATAACATGATCAAGGTCCATTAGCCAATAAGTGCCAGAGCCAGAACTAAAAACACTAATAGAATCCAGAATTCAGAACTCAGTCTCCATTATCATGCCCTTAATCATTATGTCTATATTTTTGAGATAATAACAGTACTTACACCTTAAAATAAAGGTGTAAAAAATATTTTACATCAATTTATCAAATATTAAGGAGTACCTTTACTAAGTGTCAGGCATTGTAAGAGAATACCTGGGATAACAATGGGAAGCAAAACAAAATATCTGTCTCAAGAAGTTCTGTCTGGTAGAAGAGGCAGAAAATTAATAATCTATTATAGTATAATATAATTGATACAACAAAGAAAAGCAGAGAAGATTCTAATATATTCCTTTCTTTATTTACATATCTGTTTTGCATTTTTTGTGTGCCATTCTAGGTACTTCACATATATCAGTAAATAAAACTATCAAAGTTTCCTGCCCTTGTGGAACTTATAGTGGAGGTGGAGATAAACAGTAAGGATTATAAATAAGTAGCAAATTAGAGGAGATAATTATTAAGGAGGAAAGAAAAAGGAGAGCAGGATAACAAGGATAGGTGATGATAGAATATGATGGCTGGGGAAGACTCACGGTGCAAGTGGTATTTGTGCAAAGAGTCAAAAAGTAAGCTATGTGGATGTCTTTAAAGAGCCTTCTAGAGAAAGGGCATGAGGTGGGTGCATTTCCAGGGAAATGAATGGAGGGCAGTGTGATTGGAGCAGAGTGAGGGAGCTGGAAAGTCTGAGGAGGTATTGTCAGAGGTAATGGGGAGGGGTGTGTCAGATAATGTTGGACTTTGTAGACTGTAGGGAGTTTGAGGAGCTGTTCAGGGCTTTAAATAGATCTGGCTTGTGTTTTTAAAGGATTACTCTATTTGCTGTCTTGAATGACTGTAGGGAGGTATGGACCACCAGTGAAGAAGCTTTTTCAGTAATCTAAGTGAGAGAAAATAAGAGATTTAGGTAAGCATAGTAGCAATCAAATTCTGGTTGGTTTTAAGGTACAACCAAAATGATTTCCTAAAGTACTGGATGGGGGATATGAGAAAAAGAGGAGACAGAATGATTCCAAGGTTTTTGGCTGACCAGCTGGAAGGATAGGGTGTTTCCATCGACTGAGATAGGGAGGTTTTCAGTTGGAGTAGATTTGGGATGGGAGTAGGGAATCAGGGAGTTTGGTTTTGGATGTGTTCATTTTGAGGTGTCTAGAAAATAGGTAAATAGAGATATGGATATATAGTCTAGAGTTCAAGAAAGAAAGATCTGGAGAGGAGATACAGATTTGGGAGATGTGGATTTAGAGATAGGATATGATGTCATGAGACTAGATGAGAACACCAAAGGAACAGAGATAAGGAAGAAGAACAAGGACTGAAACCTGAACATGAAAAAGGAGGAATGTACAAAGTATACTGAGAAGGAATGACCACTGAGGTGAATAAAATCCAAGCATGTGTACTGTTTTGGAGCCAAGCAAAGAACTTGTTTTAAGGAGGAGAGATCAACCAATTGTTTTGTAACAGGTAATGATTGAGATGAGGACCAAGAATTCACCATTGGATTTAACAATGACCACCATAAGTAGAACAGTTAGAGTGAAGGGAAGAGGCTGAAAGTCTGATTGTGGTAGGTTTAAAAGAGAATGGGGAGGGAAACAGATGTGGCTCAAGCAATTGGGTTCCCGTCTACCATATAGGAGGTCCAGGGTTCAATTCCCGGGGCCTCCTGGTGAAGGGCATGCTGGCCTGCGCGGCAGGCTGGCCTGAGAGGAGAGCTGGCCCATGCAGAGTGCTGGCCCGCCCAGGAGTGTTGGCCCGCACAGGAGTGCTAGCGCAGCAAGATGACGCAACAAAAAGAGACAGAGGAGATACAATAAGAGACACAGCAGACCAGAAAGCTGAAGTGGCTCAAGAGATTGAGTGTCTCTCTCCCACTCCAGAAGGTCCCAGGATCTGTTTCTGGTGCTGCCTAAAGAGAAGACAAGCAGACACAGAAGACAAAACAACAAGGGGGTGGGTGGGTAGAAATAAATAAAATAAATCTTAAAAAAAAAAAAGGAGAATGGGAAAAGAAGAATTGGAGACAACTGTTAAGAGTTAATTCTTCAAAGTTTGAACAAAGAATTGAGCCTGTAGCAGAAGAGAAATGGGGTAGTAGCAGGCAGGGAAGTGGGAATAAGAGAAGGCAGTGTGGGAAAGATTAGGGAAGGGTTTACAGAAGACTAAATTGAGACTGAAGAATGAATTGACTTAACCAGGCAAAGAGGTGGTTTTTGGTAAGATTGAAGAGCATTCACTATATATGTAAATGAATCTTGGCATTATCTAATCTACATATTTACTAACTACAGAGTAACATCTAACCATCTAAAGAAGTTATAGCATTTAAAAAGTTTATCTGAAAGAACAAATTATTCTGGATAGTCAAGTTTTCATATTTCTGTGGCTTCTATATCCATGAGTTGGACTCGGTGCTATTATATATTTTATTTTATTCTCACCATAGTACTGTAAGGTAAATAATACACCCATTTAACATTTGGGGAAACTGCATCTCGGAGATTAAAACTGCCTAAGGTAATTGATGTATTAGGTGATGGATCTGGATTAAAAGCAGGTGTTTAGTTGCCAGTGCCCATACTCCTTTTTACATTATACCATATGCCTTTTAGCATCAAAACTTTTCAGATTTTATTTTGAAAGTGTGTGACTTTTTAACTATGTAAACTTTTGAACATTTCTGTAACGTCTCAAAAGTTTTCTTTTTGAACATTAGTTATCATTCTATATTGTAATACAGTGAAATCTTTGGAACATAAAGTTTGTCGATTCTTGATCATAAAGCCAAGCCATTTTGCTGGTCTTTTTTGAATTCCTACATTGCTTTCAGTACAGTTATCTATTACAGATACTCCCTCCATTCCTGGTACCCATCCTCTTATATAGTGCTTATAAATAAGTGCTCAGAAAATTAAAGCTGCTGTCATCATCTTCATCCCTCTTTCTAATATGCTATGACCTTGGGAATCACAAAATCAAGCTTGTTGAAATTGTGTGCAAATTATAAAACCTCAGAGATTAAAGGCTTAAAGCTTTCTGATAAATAAAGAATATGAGTTTTGACTCATGTATTTTGTGTGCTTGTAGCTCTTTTTGTTTCCTTCCCTTTTTTGGCCATTTTCTGGGGAAGTGAATTTGCTCAATTGCTGTGTTTCTGACTGTAAAAGCAATAGTTTCTCAGGTAGTAGTGAATATTTTGTCCTACTGTAGTAGGGAATAAGAAGTACTCCAATCAACGGATGCCACACTCACAGGAATGGACCAATTTGAGAACACATTTTTCTGAGGTCCAAAAGAGACTCAAACTAGGACAATGAGTTAATATTGTTTACATTTATGATATGTTTTTAAAAGACACACTGAAGAGCAAATCATTCACTCTCTAGGAAAGAAATATTTTTTGCAAAAACATGTTTCCTCTATCAAAAAGTGCTAATTAAAAAAACAAAACAAAAAGCTACCCTTGTGAGAATTAAAATAGCCCTAGAATCCAAAAGATTATTTTAAACATAGGGTAGTGTAGTCAGAGAATGGGTAGGAACTTGACCTAATCTTAATATTTCTGTTCTCTAAATATACGACTTTACTCCAAGTCTGCTGTTTTAATATGTTTCTCAAATTTTTGTACTGTTTTTTTCAACAGAAGAAAATAATCCTTCTCCATTTTCCTTTCTCTCACATGTTCCTTCTATTTCATTATCATACCCTAAAGACTTCTGTTAAATGTATCTATTTTAATGGGACTGTAATCATTACATGAGCTTTTTAAGTAAACATACATAAATTTTGGTTGGCTCCCCATTATTTTTTTAATTTTTAAAGAAGCTTTAGATTACATAAATGTTACATAAAAAATATAGGGGATTCCTGTACACCCCATCCCCTTTCCCTCCCACACTTTCCCACATTAACAACATCCTTCATTAGTGTGGTATATTTGTTACAGTTGATGAACATATATTGAAGCATTGTTACTAACCATAGACTATAGTTTGCATTATAGTTTATACTTTGCCCTGCACAATTTTATAGGTTTTGACAAAATGTATAATGGCCTGTATCCATCATTGCAATGTCTTGCAGGAGAATTCCAATGTTCCAAAAATGCCCCCATGTTATACCTATACTTCCTTCTCCCTCCCCTCAGAACCTCTGGTGGCCACTGCATTTATATCAATGATAAAAGTTCTTCCATTGCTAGAATAATAATAAGTCTATAATAGAATAACAATAAGTCTATTTTAGTCCATTGTTTATTCCCCAATCTTGACAATTTTGGGATGCTGATTCCCACTCTGTTTCTAATTGAGAGGGGCCTTAGATCCCATGGGGCAGATGGATGGAACTATCTTGCTTGCAGTTGTAGATACTCTCTCTTCCTTGGGATGGGCATTGTCCATCATCATCTCCTTGTTAGTTGTCCTGCGTGAGTCCAGCAAACTGGAGAGTAGGTATTGCAAGTCTCCTGAAATTCAGGGCTCAATTGGCACATGGGCGAACCAAAGATTTAAGTCTCTGGGACATATTTTTAAGAAGTATAGTGCTAATTATAGGTTCAAATAAAAAGGGCAGAAGAGCCATGTGTAGGGAAACTATAAATGAGTCTAACTCTATTACACTGTGGAGCATAAATTCCAAAGTAAGGCCCACTGACAGGGCAAACATCCTGTTTATTTTTAACTAAATTTTCTGTGCAATGCCATATTTTAATAATTCTGTTTAGGGTTAGAATTATATATCCTGAATAATTCTACTTAGGTCTAAAAATATTAGTGTATATGTTAGATGTTGGTATGTTCCTCACCTGTTTTGTTTTATCTTTTATTTCAACAGTGTCTTGTCTTTGATTTAATTGAGGAAAAGAAAAATGGCTAGTCCATCAGAAAACTTGGTGGTAAAATTATCTTATTATTGCCTATTTTCTAATAATTATACTGAACTAAGTCTATTACATCCTGGATTAATTGTAGTGCCCAGGGAATGAGTATTCTGATTAATTTTACTCAGAATGTTTTCTCTTTTGTTGTTGAAAATCTTAATGTATTAGCAAGAGTATAAAATTGAATTATTTTTTGATGATTTGAAGATGGTAGAAGGCAAGCGTGTCCTGATTTGACAATTTGAGCTACTACTAATCTAGTTTGGTAAACAAAGCACAAACAACTATTAAATATGGGTCTTGATTTGGTAATTTGAGTAATCTAGTTTAGTAAACAAAGCATAATCAAATAATAAATGTACAACAGTAATTTAAAAACACCAGAGATGGCAAAAGGAGTTTAAGATTAATTGCTAAATGAGTGTTATAAACAAGTAAAATATTATGAATTAATAATAAGGGAGGGGTTACTAGAATGATCAGGGAAGTCTCGTTTAAGGAAAAGGTACCTGAGTAGGTCTTCAAGCATTGAAGAGAAAGACTCCAAACAGAAAACTATGTGTGAGAATGCATATGTTTAAAAAACCACCTCTTAAAGTGAATTTAAAGAGAAATAATTAAGCCTTTTGGTTATATGTTGTGGCAGTTTGATATTATTTATGAATTCCAAAAAGAGATATTGTGTTTGTAAACTGGTCTGTTCCTCTGGGCGTGATACCCTTTGAATGTATCAGATTCAGATGAGATGTCTTTGATTAAATTATGTTAAGATTAGAGCTTTGATTCGACCATGTCATTAGGGCATGCAGTGTTGAGTCCCTACCCCCTTGGTGGGCTATAAAAATGGACTCTCAATCAAGAACACAGAAGTAGATACACAGAGAAGAACACAGAGAAGGAGAGACAGCTCTGTAGACGTAGCAGAGGCCCTAGGAAGAGAGATGAGCCTGATAGTTTGCAGCTGAAGAGAACAAAGAGCTGAGAAGCCCTGAGAGACTAACCTTATGCCAGCCTACAGCTGAGATCAGAAGAAGCTGGGCCCACGGAGCCTTAAGAGGAAGAAGGAAGGCTGAATCCTTGCAGACATCGCCTACCATCTTGCTTCAACACGTATCAAATGACTTTGGGTGAGAAAGTACCTCTTATGGTACCTTGAGTTGGACTCTTTAGGGCCTTGTGACTGTAAACTTCTACTCCAAATAAATACCCTTTATAAAAGCCAACAGATTTCTGGTACTTTGCATCAGCACCCCAGCAGCCCTTTTGGCTGACTAATACATATGTAAACCCAATTTAAATATATTTTATTTCATTTATTTATTTATTTATTTTTTAAAGATTTATTTATTTACTTGATCCATTTTAAACCCCCCCTTCCCCATTTTGCTGTTTTTTTGTGTCCATTTGCTGGGCAATTCTCTGTGTCTGTTTCATCTCTTCTCATCCTCCTCCTCCAGTCTTCACCAGGATTCGATCCTGGAGACCTCCAATGTAGGAGAGAGATATTCTGCCATCTGCGCCACCTCTGCTCCTGGTTTTCGGAGCTTTTGGAGCATCTCGTCTTGTCTCTCTCCTTTTACATCATCATCTTGCTGCATGGCGGCTCCGCGGCTCACTGGCACACAGAGCCTGGCGGCTCCCGGGGCCTGGCAGCTCAACGGCACACAGAGCCTGGCAGCCCATGCGCCTTCTTTAATATTTTATTTTACTGGGAGGTCCCGGGGATCGAACCCAGGTCCCTCCATATGGCAGACGGACGCCCAACCATTTGAGCCACATCCGCCCCCTGTATATATTTTATATAGTCATAGAATTTGGATTTCTCAGCTCTAGGGACTCCATTGTGAAATGATAGATGAGGATGTTTCCACAAGTAAGGGGTATAACTAAATATAATTCTGCTCATTTTTAAGATAATTTATATTTTAGTTGCCCTTCTTGCATTACAAAGTAAAAGCACTCAATTATTTCTAATGAGAAAATTTTTCCAATATTTTCTTTAGTCATTTTGTATTTCTTTTGCTCATATATGCTAACATTTTATATTTCATGAGTCTGAGAGACAATATTGTAGACATTTCAATTGGCCTTTTAAGATGCTTCTTAAAAGTATAAATTATGGAATTAAAAATGAATTAGGAGAAGAGTGTTTACCTATCTTTTCATGGATCAGTGAGGTACCACTGAGTCAAAAGACAGTTTATTTCACTGGCTTGATAACATCATATGACCCAGAAAATGGGAAGCAAAATAGCAATACAGAAACTTTTCGACCTAATTACAAATTTCTCTAGAAAGGATATATATATTATAACCACACAAATAATAATGGATTACACTTGTGGATTCAATAAGGAAATAATCAGATAGTAAAAATAGATATGTTAGGTCATCCTATGAGAAAATTGTTTAGGAACATCAGAGAAGTAATTTCTGCAAATAAAAGGAAGACTGCTTGGAGGCTTCCTTTAATTTTTCATCGAGTGGTATATATAAGAATATTTGATGCATAGGGAATTTGAAAAAGCCAGCAATTTTGAGAAAATTGACACAGGATAGCTCATGGAATTATACTGTTTTTTGTCTTTTAAACCTTTGAGGTGAATTGCCTTAATATCTATTTGAGCCTAGTGAATCTTTCCAAATCTAAGGACCTGCAAATGAGATTATGAGGTATTTAAGTCATCAACAAAAGTTAAACTTGGGGAAATCTTCTGGGAAGTGTTTCCATTCGTTAAAACAAAAAAGACAGTAGTCTGCTTTGCAGTATAGTAGACTAAATATCTGCATGACCTACTGATTAACAAATTAAATAATTAGATAAAATATTTTTAAAGTTTTTGTCATGGTGTTGCTGAGCTGGTAAGTAAGTAAGGAATTGAACATTACTTTTACTTCAAAATATCTCTAATTTCAATGAAAACAATATGATCCCTTCTGTACCTCACTTTTTAAAACTTTTAAAAGTTAAAAATTTTTTAAAGTTGCTTCTTTTTAAAAGTAAGTGTACCTTATAAATGGTTAAAATGGAAAATTTTATGTTACATATATTTTACCAAAATACGAGTAATTGTACGTTCAGTATAGCAATCTCTTATTCTTACCCATGTTGTCCTTTCTCATTTTCTTCTTTTAGCTCTGCTTTTATCATTCAAGTTAGAAGATTACTTGTCAGATGGGAGGAAGCCTCAAATGAGTGCTCGGTCTAATTTGTTTTCCAGGTTCTTAGTGTATTGATAGAAAAACACATCTAATTTTCCAAAATCAAATTAATCTCTGAAATAGAGCAAATAAAATTAATGCCCTGGAACTTTCTGGAACTAATATATATGAAATTCAAACATTTTTTTTTTAAAAAAAAGACCACTTCTTTTCTCTAGAAACAAACGCCTATTCAAGTCTTAGTTTTAAACTAAAACATGGAGTTAATCCATATTCTTTCTAGACATAATTTCATCATCTTTTTGGTTAATTTCATTATTACCATTTCTTGAAGTTCTATTCTAGATCCTGATGCTTCTACACTTTGCATACTAAAAGGGGAAAAAAACCTATCCACATAAACTTGAAGGTTAATATTCCAATTTCAAGAATCCTCACCTTTGTTGATGTTTCCATCCAGTTTGAAAGCTTTTCCAGTTCCACTAAGGAGATAGGGTAAGTGTTAGAATCTGAGTGTATGTCTTTGGCATACTCTCTAAGTCTACCACATCTACCACTCATTTCAGGATGCTACCTCTGATCTTGTTACCAGTAACCATATTCGACTGGATGTAGGACTGTTCAAGGCATGTAGGTGGCCTAGGCCTACTATAAAAACACTGGCTTTTTCCAGTATTATGGGTCAACTAGACAACTGCGAAATAAGGATACTGGCTGAATATCTCTATTTAAATTTTATTTTTAAAGAAGTTTTAGTTTATAGAAAAGTTATATCAAAAATATAGGAGATTCCCATAAACCCACCCCTTCTCTCTTGAATATCTCTTTCTGCTTTTCTTTCCAGGTGATGCTTTTCATCTTTCATCCATTTTCCAAGGTTATCTAGAATTCTTTTTACCTCCTCAGTCTCTTATAGTGATTTGAAGTCTGAGTTTCATTACTGAGCCAGCTATTGATTGGTTGCCTTTTTCTAGGGTTCTTTTAAGATTTTTCCAACTTTCTCTTCAGTATATCAGGCTATATTTTATATATGAAACTCAATTTTTTTTTTCCTTAGAAACATTGAGATCTCCTTTGCTATCAATCAACCCCTCTTTGATGGGCATCTAGCATCTTTCAGAAGGCGCTCTTTTCTTGTTATCCCAATCTTAATATTTGAGGTTCATGTGAATCATAATTTTCATCACCATAGTTTAGATTCCTCAGTTAGGAATATGACTACCTCTCTGTTGGCTCATCTTGCAAAGTATTGCAGCTGATATTGAACATGGGGCTTATATGTGAGTGATAGATTATTTATCAGTCCTATCAATAGTGCTAAATTTTGGACTCTTACCTCTTTGATCATTTTATCTGAGTTATTAGATTTTCTCACTTAAGTTCACTTGACTCATTCTTCCCTTTCTTATCTTCCTCTCACCCTAGGACACAAGCTATTGAGGGCAGAAAAGAACTTAGTACTCTCTATTATTAACCTCTGACCACAAAAGGAAAGTTTTCAGGGTGTTAAAAATTGGGGAGAGAAGAGCAAGACATTGGAGGTAATGGTATTTTCTTTGTTGGCCCTATGTTCTAATAGATAAAAAGTTTCTGAAATGCATAACTGTCTTTTCTAAGCTTTTCTGAGTTGCAGCCTAAGTATTAATATAGTCCTTCCAGGAGTTTTTTGAGTTTTTCTTGGACCAAGCCTATCTGGTTCTTTGTTGAGTTACTGTGTAAGTACCAGAAGGTGTTCCTCTATCTAAGCAGCTAAGAGAAGTTTGCATCCTCCCTCCATGGAAACTTTTCTTCTATTTTGCCTAGAAAGGAACTGCTTATTCTAATACATTTGTTTCATTATTCGTTCCTTAGACATGCTATTGAAACTGAATTTTATGGATACTCAATTATACTAATTTAATATGGCATATTACAATTCAAGTCTCCTGGATAGCTGACACAGTTAGTCCCATTAGGTCCCATTACTAGGTCCAGCTGCCTTCCCATCATTCTTGTTCCCTCTCTGAGTGGATTAGGTGGAGCCCTAAGAAGTGCTAGACCCTAAGTTAGTTACCTGGTAAGGGATTCATGAGTGGGTAGGGAGCTTTTACCCAGGTAGTCACATGTCCTTGTAGAAACTCTTTTGGAGGATGTGGGAGGTCCTTTTCATATACCTAGTGTCTACATTAAACTTTGGTTTAAATATTCTAGTTCTAGCAAACCTATCACCAGCCCTTGAAAGAATTTTTGGGGAGAGATAGAAGATTCTTAGAGAGGAGAGATGCTTGGTTCAGATTTTTCTGTCCTTGTTATAACAGGAAGATGGCTGGGAGTTCTCACACTTGCCCTAGTAACCTCCCATCCTGAGTACTCACCTGGACACAGGGTAGAGAGTTTATACTATCTACTCAGTTTACCAGTGTACCTATTCAAACCTCCACTATTAGTAAAGGATTTTTCTCAAGCCTTTGGTTGTTAATTCTAGTTTATTAAGTCTCTCTTTATATGTACAATTACTTGGGTGGAATGTTTTTCCATCTTTTTTTTTTTTGCTATCTGGTTTTTGGACCTTAAGATAATGGTGAATTCTAGTTTCTTCCCTTCCTATCTCATCCAGGCTCTTACTCTTCCTGTAATCCTCCTAATCCTTCCCTCTACCTTATTTTAGGCGATATTTTGTTTTATTCATTTTGCTTATTTTTTTATCATCCTTAATATTATATACTGGGCCCACAGTGCAGTGAAATTATTTGATTATTATTTTCATTCAAATCTCAAAATTATAAAATTCAGCAATATTGAATTGAAGCCTTTAAAAGCATGATGGCAATGGTTTTCAATCCTAGCTGCCCATTAGATAGCTCCTGGAGGGCTTTTCAAAGCTATTCGTGCATACACCCCTCCCCCATTGATTCTTATCTAATTTTTCTGGAGTTGGGCCTTGGCATTAGTATATATTTTTAAGATCTCCCAGATGTTTTTACTATACAGCCAAGGTTTAGAATCATTGCATTAAAGGAAGAGTACAGTAAAACTCTTTTATGAAGTTAAGAATTAATTTAACAATTTGTAAACATTTGAAAACCTACTTACTGAGTACAGGCACTATGCTGGAATTCTTTTCTGTTGTGAAAGAAATCATAAATTCCTTTGTTCCACCAGATTCCAAATTAAGATATTTGTCAAATTTTCTCTAAGTGAATGAGTCTCTCTATTTTTAGTGGACTTTTTTTTTTTTTTTTTTTTTTTTTTTTTTTTTTCAGGAGATACTGGGGATTGAGCCCAGAACCTCGTACATAGGAAGCAGGTGCTCAACCACTGAGCTACATCTTCTCCCCAATGACGGATGATTTTTCCATTTGTTTTTTTTTCAGGAGGTCCTGGGGAGCAAACCCGGGACTTTGTACGTGGGAAGCAGGTGCCCAGCCACTTGGGTTACATCCGCTCCCAGCTTATTACTTTTTTTTATTTTTAATTCATTTTTATTTATTTATTTCTCCCCCCACCCCCCATTGTTGTTTGCGCTCAGTCTGCTCTCTGTGTCTGTTTGTTGTGTGCTCATCTTCTTTTTAGGAGGCACTGGGAACCGAACCCAGGACTTCCCATGTGAGAAGGAGGCACACAATAACTTGAGCCACCTCCACTCCCAGCTTATTGCTTTTAGCTGAAGATAGTGTACAAGTCATTTTTAAGATTTAAAATATATTGATTGTGATATATAATAAACATGTAGCTTTTCAAATTGAATTCTGTTCATCAAGTGGGATTTTGAAAGCTTAACCTCTGCATCTTTGTTTAAAATATAACTTATACATACAAATTGAACAGCAGAACCGAATAAATTCACATGAAATTTTGATAGAGATATGTCCTGGACCTGTGCTTGTGTATTTGTATACAGTGTTTCATATTTATATTAAATTATCTTGCTGTATAAGCTGGAAAATGTATCCATCATCAGAAGAATTTGTACTATGTACTTTACAAATCAGGTTTATTGAATGATAGGATAAATGTATTAGTAATGATTTATGCATTTACCTTAATTATCAGCTGTGTATATTTTATTTGGAAGCAGTTAAAGCAAAGTATAGGTATTTGACTAGTCAATTCACTTGACTAGTTTGTAGTAACTTATTGAAGAGACATTCTGAGTTGATTTTTTTGGTTAATGATTTTTTTGGAATTGAAAAAGTCCATAGCTTGTCAGTCCTCTTGGATGTCTCTTGATTCATTCATTCAACAAATATTCATTGAGCACCTTCTATATGCCAGGAATATTCTAGTCTTCTTGAAATACTGTAATGAAAAGAAATAGATATAATAGTCAACAGTCTTGTAGGGGCGACAGATAATAACAAGGAAAAATAAGTAATATGTCTTATATGTTAGATGGTAATAAGTGCTAAGGAGAAGTGGTGGTGTGGTGATGAAAGTTTAAGAGTGGCTTTGGGGAGAGGGTATAGCTCAGTGGTTGAGTGCTTGCTTCCCATGTACAAGGTCCCGGGTTCAATCCCCAGGATGGATGGGTGGATGGATGGATGAATGGATAGATAGATAGATAGATAGATAGATAGATAGATAGATAGATAGATATGCTGGCCAGGGAAAGGCCTCATGGAGAATGTGATATGACAGACATTTGAACATTCTGGACTCAAATTGCTGGAGAAAGAAAAAAGACATTCCTTTTATATATTTTACAAAGCTTAGTCCCAAGCATTTTGGGTAAACTAAGGGTCAGAAATGTTAAATAAATTGCCCAGTGTCAGATGTTATTAATTAGTACCATAGCTTATTAATTAGTACGAATCCAGGCCTCCATATCGCAAGACTCTTTTTTTTTTTTTTTTTTTTTTTTTTTTTTTCGCTTTTTTGAGATAGGAAGGTGAGATGGGGTTGGTTGTTATATATGCTATTGTTATGCCTCTCTGCTATTTACATGCAAGATCTATAATCACTTAAAATCAGTTTTTTAGATGGATAAGAAAACATAAGTGATGATAAATGTTGCTTCTAATTAAGTACAAAATTACAGAACATCTAAAAGCATAATATTGAATAAGTTGATATTCATGTTCATAACAGAATGAGGACTGCTTCAACAAAAGAAGTACTTTTTTCTCGTATTATAGTTGTAGGATTGGGCTAACTGATACAAGACATGAATGGCGTGCACAGCAGGATAAGGACTACTCTATAATTTTAATGGGGATGTGGGGGTGTTTAACAAAGCAGCCATAAACATAAGAGTTAGCACGGGGTACCAAATTAGTTATTGAGGGAAACTAAAGCCTTATACAAATATAAATGTAATCATCAAATCAGAAAAATCAGGTAAGAACATACAGAGAAGAATGAAAAGTTGATAGTCAGGATTGGCAGAAGAAGGGTAGTATCAAATACAAATGAGAATAGGCTTAAAATTAGGATTATGATTAGCAAGTGTGTGGCTAACTGTCCCTTGATATTTGTTGTCGAGTTTGGAGTGATAGATTAAAGGAATTGTGTAGGGCTAGCTGGCCAACATTTCTTCACTTCAGAAACTGCAAAACCAATATGCAGATTCTTTAGTTATTGACAAGTGTATTTATGAAAACTTATTTTAAGTTACTTGTATGTAAAAAATTATGGAAAGTAAGGATAGACTTTTCTAAGTTTCTTCCTCATTTTAAAAAATTAGCTGACAATTGGTCATAGGTATTAACTCAGGATTCCTCATCTTTAAAATTGAAATAATAATATCTGGACCTGCTTACTTCAACATTTGTCATAAGGATAAAGGAAATACTATGTGCGTATTTTTTTTACAAATAATAAACTTCCATGTAAATTTTAACCATTTTCATGCATTTTCACTCAGTCTTTTATTAAGATCTTACATTCTAGGCTGTAAGGATCCAAAGGTGATTAGCAATAGTCTCTGCTTCTCAAGGATATCAAAGTATGGTAGTAAACCAGATCTCAAAACAGAGAAATTGCTGTACAGTACAATATTATAAGTGCTTTAATGAGGAAATATACAAGAGTAATGCGAAAGGAGTGTCTAAGGCTTCCTAGTTAGTCATAATGATTCCTTAGAGGAGGTGATACATGAGAGGATGTTGGGAATTTGATAGATAGTTGCACACTGATGTTCATTGAGGTATTACTCACAATTGCTAAAAGATGGAAACAACTTAAGTGTCCATCAACAGATGAATGGGTAAACAAGATGTGGTATATTCATATGATGGAATACTATTCAGCTGTAAGAAGAAACCAGTTGGAAAGCATATGACAATATGGAATAAACTTGAGGACATTATGTTGAGTGAAATAAGTCAGACACAAAAGGAGGAATATTGTATGGTCTCACTGCTATGAACTAAATAAAATGAGTAGACTTACGGAGATGGACTATGAACTATAGATTGGTGGGAGATAGAATATATGTTGAGAAGGGGGAGATGTTACTGGATGTATGTAGAATGTTTAATAAGGTTAATTATAAACGTGATAATGGATGGACTTGATGGTAACACATTATAATGAGTGTAATGAACACTGTTGATTTATGGGTGTGATTATAGCTGAAATGAGTAATATAGAGAGGTTAATGTTAGTTGGAGGACAGCTGGAAGATAATATTGGGAATGGGTAATAGTGACTTTGGCAGTAGATGAGGAATGTCATTAATAATGTAAATATAGGAATGTGATATGTGGGAAAAATATAACTAATGTAATTTATAGACTATATTTTATAATATTGTAATGTTTTTGTAGCAAATGCAAAGAAAGTACTATATTAATGCTAAAGGTAAAAAATAATATGGGGGGAAGCGGGTGTGGCTCAGTGGATAGAGCCCCCGTTTACCATATGGGAGGCCCGGGTTCGCGTCCCGAGGCCTCTTTGTGAGGGCACACCGGCCTGAGCGGTGCGGTGGGCTGATGCAGCAACCTCACGGCAGGAAGCGGGTGTGGCGCAATGGATAGCGCACCCGTTTACCATATGAGAGGCCCCGGGTTCG